>WAAE01021262.1:490181-502798 GCA_013400495.1 Nicator chloris
CAGGTACCGGGGGGACACCGCCGGGTACCGGGGGCGCGGCCCGGGGCCGCGCCCGGCCGGCTGCCGGCACCGAGCCGCAGGATGGCCGGGGCTCGGAGCGGGATAAACGCTGCCCGTGCGGGGGTTGGGTTTGGGTTTGGGCAGGGCTGGGCAGTGACAGCGGTGTCTGTAGGGCTGGGACAGGCACGGCCATAAGGTGACCCGGTGGCGGCACAGGTTGGGAAGGCAGTGACGCCACCCGTGCGCACACCGGCGGCCCGAAGCCGCAGTGATCACAGAAATCATTCGGTTGGAAAAGCCCTCGCAGCCCTTCCAGTCCAGTCCCAGCTGTGCCCCATGCCCACCGTGTCCCCAGCCCAGAGCTCTGAGTGCCACCTGCAGCCCTCCCTGGGGACACCTCCAGGGATGGATACTCCAAACCTCCCTGGGCAGCCCCCGCCTGTTCACCGGGAAATCATTCTCGTTTCAGTGGAATCGATTTTGAAATCATCATCATAGATGATGGAAGCCCGGATGGGACACAGGAAGTTGCTCAGCAACTGGAAAAAATATATGGATCAGATAAAATAGTGAGTAGCGTATTCGGTAATTTTTTTTCTAGTTTTTTGTATTGGAAAGCAACCTAAGCCTTTGAGAACTGGGATGGATTCCCTGGATTCTGCACTTTCTTGACATCTTTAAACAAGTCGTTGTACACCACTTTAGACAAGTGTAAGATCATGGTAGTTCATAATGCTGCATTCTGACCAAATAGGCAAAATCATGAATTGTTTGCAAAATGTTGTCAATCCTTGGTGCATTGCTGTGTGCTCCTGAGCAGTGACTGCAGAGTGTTGCTGTACTTGGTGCAGCCCTCAGGGGGTTTGGATAAGGTTTAATTTCATTTTAATTGACTGCAGGAGTAAGGAAATCAGAAAGATGAAAGCTGGGATGGGCTTACAATTTATTTTTAATCTGTCTCATTGCATTCCTCAAGAACAGGAGTTTTTTATTTGCTATTTTTACCTATGTAATATATTACTGCATAACCCTGAGTTATATACAAGATGCTGTCATTTACTTAGTGGCAGTCAGATACTTTTCCAATCTGTTACTGCGTCAATGCCAAGTTTTTTAAAGTATTTCTGGATTAAGTTGCATTTATGAAGATTGTTTCAAGAAAAAAATATATAGGAAGTTTTAGAGTCTTTTTAAAAACTGTATGTCAAGTAATTTATGTGTTTTCTGTATCTCCTGTAGCTTCTGAGACCCAGAGCAAAGAAGCTGGGCCTGGGTAAGTCCTTATTAACTCTGATTAGTAAAAACAAATAAAAAATCTGCTGGAAGTTAATGTTGATCCATCCAGTGTATAAAAGTCCACAAAAAATCACAGTAAAGCCCAAAAGCAGAAAGACATTGTAAACAAACAAGCTTTAAAAATGCACATAAAAATGCCAGTGTGCTTCTCAAACATTCCCCAGAAGCTCAGAGCTGCTCCCCCCTCCTGCCCTGCACCCACTGAGCACAGAGTGAACTGCTGCTGATGATTTGGAGCCCGAGGTGTTTCCTGTGGCTCCTGAGTGCATGTGCTGCTTTGTAAAGGGCATTGCAAGCAGTGACCCATCCTCGAGTGAAGTTTCTCTGTGCATTTCTGTGTTAAAAGAGTGAGGGCAATTATTTCTGTTTCCATCAGGCACTGCTTACATTCATGGAATGAAGTATGCCACTGGGAATTTCATCGTTATTATGGATGCTGACCTCTCCCACCATGTAAGGCTGCATTTTATGGGTTGTGGCTACAGTCTGTTGTCATTCAGCTTTCAGTGGTTGCTGTTATTTTACCCCTGCCCTCTTTTCTGATCTGTCTTCCTTTCATTTCAGCCAAAATTTATTCCAGAGTTTATCAGGTAGGTGCCGATTATAGTATGAAAGTTGATCTTTATAAATTATTTATGAGGCAGTCTATGAAATTCTATACCACAGTGGGTAAAAGATAATTATCAGATTCCCTGGAGTAGCTCTTTATAAGAGAACAATTAACAGGTGTTTGAATAATGCTCGTAGCCACCCGAACAATTGCTTTCCTCTTCTTACTTGTTCAGAAGTTTGTAAAATACAGATTTTGTACTGAAAGAGTGATTGTTCTTACTTTGAAATTTGTACTTCGAAACATTCCTCCAGTTTTTCTGATCAAACCAATTGTTTATAGAAAGCAGAAAGAAGGCAATTTTGATATTGTATCTGGGACAAGATATAAAGGAAACGGAGGAGTGTATGGCTGGGATTTGAAAAGAAAGTTGATCAGGTTGGTACTTTTCAGTTCTTTACACAAAATTTGTTATTTGTAAATAGTAATTCCAAGTGCTCCATCCCTGTAAGCTGAAGTCTTTAGTCCCCAGCACTGCTGTAGCTGCTGGGCACTGCAGAATCTCACTAAATACCAGAAGCATCCACCACTGGCCAATTCTTTGGTTCAAATCACCAAGAAGGACTGGAATGATGTGGGTGGGCTTGGAGAATGGTTGGAACAGTGGCCTCAGGTTGGGACAGACATCCAGTTCCATCACTCAGGGAACAAGCTGAGACCTGGCAGCTGTGAGGGACTCCTGAGCCTGCACAGCTGGAATGCTCCTGGCCCTCCCAGAGAAGAGGCAGAAGGTAATGTTGATTCATTTATCCTGCCAAAGTCTGGAGCACAAGGTGTGTCACAGTCTGATCTGGAGGTGCTATCACAGGGACTGGATTTGGATTGTTCCTGGTTTTTAATGGCTGAAGTGAGTGCCCATCTTTTTGTACTTAACAACTCTGACCTTGATGTTTTCTTTCGCAGTCGTGGAGCCAATTTTCTGACTCAGGTCTTGCTGAGGCCAGGGGCATCAGATCTAACAGGGAGTTTCAGGTAGGAGTCTGGTTTGCAATTCCTCAAGTTTGTAGGAAATTAATTAACTGCTGGACAAGGAACTGGAGTAAGAGCAGACCTCCTTTACTGTGGATTGTGAATCTGTTTGGAAAGGATGGATGAAACAGTGGATTAGATTGCAAGAACTGCTGCTCCCATGACCTCATTAGAGAGTTTTAGAAATAGTAACGAGCTGAGCGATTGCAGTTCAGATTCTTACACACTGTCTGGATTTCTAAATTCCAGAAATTGGGCTTCAGGTTTTATTTCCTTTGGAATTGTTTACAGGTTGTACAGAAAAGAAGTCTTACAGAAACTGATGGAGAAGTGTGTTTCTAAAGGATACGTCTTCCAGATGGAGATGATTGTCCGGGCCAGGCAGTTGGGATTCACCATTGGAGAGGTATGGGGCAAGCTGGGAGAAGTACCCTGTGCTTCCCTTCCAAGGGACACACAGATTGCTCACTTCTGGGTACTTCCAAGAAGCAGCCATGATTGTCAAATTAATGCAAAGAAATTACATGTGTACAGTTCTATTTTTGCAGCTTTGTCAGGTGAATGCCAGACCTGAAGTTGCAGTTATTTATTCCCCTGGCTTCTCAGATCCTTCCCCTCTTCCTGTTGCCATTCCTTCAGCAGCACACAATCTTACAAGGGTCTTCAAAGGAGGGAAAGAAATCAAAATACACCACAAAGCTGCTCAGAGCCTTTTCTTCCCTGCTTCCTATTGTACAGACATCTCTACTCAAGTCTTTACACATCATTTCATTTTCTCCAGCAGCTGGATTCTATTTCAGATTTGTTCTCTGTCAATTATTGCCTTGTTATTTTCCAACTTTTCAGCTCTCACAACTTTCTGCTTCTAAACTCTTTGAATGTGCTGTCTACAGTCAATGAAAAAACTCCATGCAATTGTTAGATTCTCTATCTCCAGCAGTCTGCTGCCTTTTTTATTTCATTGAATTGCTCTTGCTGGTCTCTTTAAAGATTCACTGGGAATCTCTGCAGGAGAAGCTCAGAGCCAGTTCTTCATCCTCATTTCCAGGACTATGAATTGTCAGAGAGTTCTGGTGCTTGTACTTCTCTGTAAACTTCATGTGTGGCATTTCTCCATCAACACAGGGTAGAGCATTCCCTCACAACAAAGCAGCTCTTTCCTTTCACCTTTTTTGCTTGTGGAACAGCATCCCAGGGAAAATTATTTCTTCAGCAAAGTTGAGAATTGAGATTGAGCTCTGCCGGTTTAAAAGGAATAAATGGCTGATGAGAACCAACACAGGCTGTACCTCAAGAGTTACATGCACTCTGTTTTGCTGTACTTCACCAGGAGTGCAGTGTCCCCCAGCACATGGAATAGAGCCTTGGAAGATGCTGCCTGTGAGACCAATGATAGAACCTCTTGTGCAAGGAAGGCAGAAGTCCAGAAACGACTCAGTGCTTAATTCCTGTGCTGAAGGGTAACACTGGAGCCCCCTCATTAGATGAGATATTAATTATTCTTCATCCTGGTCAGGAAGTGCCACTTGTGCCATCCTGCCCTGGCTCCATACTCTGTGATTTCTGCCCATTTCCTGTAGACCTGCTGTGTGGAATTGCCAGGATTGTCACTGGGATCATCAAGGTGACACTGCTAAGACAGCAGAGTCACTGCTGAATCTCTGCCTGCCTTTCTGGGCATCTTCTTCCCATCTTCTTGTCCTGGGCCCTCTTCTGTCCTGGCCTGACCTGCTGGAATTGTGAGAGACCCTCTGGCACTCGTGCAGGGGGCTGGGGATTTGTGTGTTCCTCATGCCAGATGATTTCTGATTGACACTGCCAGCAAAACACCAAGCCAATTTTTTAGTGCCTTTTGCAATTGCAGTTCTTTATTTTAGTTCCTGAAGTATTTCAATTTTGCAGACAAACATTATGGAAATTGTTGAATATTCTAACACAGGGTTGGCAGAATGTTCTGTCACGTGTCCCTTGTGTGTGCCCAGAGGAGTGAAAGCAGAATGTTCCCAACATCTCATGAGCAGGGAGTTCATCTGGACAGTGCCACGTTGTGAAGGAGACCAAAATTAATGTGTTCAATGCCCATAAATCCTGCAAATAATCTATAACATGGCCAAAGACTGATAGAAGCAGGTCTTGTACAGTAGGCACTGTCTTGTTCTGAAGTGATCTCCCAGCCAGGGTGAGGCTGAGCTGTTCTGTGCTGGGGGCAGGACTGTGCTTCCTGAGGCACTGACTCAAAGGCTCTGAGCTTGGCTGACAGGGAAATGCTGGATGCTTTGTAAGCTGGGAGTTTGCTCTGCCTGGGTGGATCATCCAGCCATGAGTAATGTCTTTGGATCAGCTTTAAAGGTGATAAACCAAGTAATTCCATGCTCCCCAGCTCTGGGGCACCATGAAAGGCCCTGGTGAGAACTGACAAAAGCAGCCAGCCTGGTGCTTGCCTCCTCCCCATGCCTGAACAAGCTCCAGTCAAAAGCTGTTCTTTTGTTTACAGAATTTCTGATGGTTTTGGTGTTGAGCCTCAAAAACAACTCTGCTTGTTTCAACAGGTTCCCATCTCATTTGTGGACCGTGTCTATGGAGAGTCCAAACTGGGAGGCAATGAAATTGTCTCCTTCCTAAAGGGGCTCTTGACCTTGTTTGCTACAACCTGAGAGTTCATCCTAAAGTAATTTTTCTAGACAAACGTTTTCTGAAGTCTGTGTAGATTTAACCATATAATAGCAAAAGCTTGATAATTTGTGTGGTGGCCAGAAGACCTGCTGTGACCTAACAATTAAACAACCATCAACAATAAAACAAATATTCTGCAGCCCAGAATGCTCCTTCCTACAGAAATGGACTCCATGTTAAACTAAAAATTAATAAAGGCTAATGCTTTTCTATTTTTGTAAAAATAATGAAGTCTTAATAAAGAACACAAAGCTAAATGATCTTTTGCATTTGGAAATGAGTCATTATTCAGCAGAAGCTAAGGATAATTTTGAAATAAAGACAAGCAAGGACAAAAAACCCCTGGAATGTGTCCTGTCCTTGTCCTGTGGTTTGTAGATATTAATTTAAATGGGTACTAATTAGTGTCCTTTCTTCCCTCAGCACATGTACACATTGTCATGAAGCAGCTCCAAAGAACTGCTCGTGGCTGGGGCAGTGCAAGAGGAAATCAGAGTTCAGTGGTTTGTGCCTAGACTGGAAAGAAGGAATATTATTTGGGTAGGAAAGGGAACCAAATGTGTGGAGTAATTTTGTATTCTGTGTGTTTGTCCAGAAGCAGATGAGTCCCTTCCCATCCTCAGAAACTGAACATATTGAGAGTCTGTGAAATGGGACCTCAGCAGACTGAGGGGAACAGAGGACCCCGTTCACTCAGGGAAGATACTGCAGATTTTTTCCTTAAGTACCAGTTTGCAAAGTCACGTCTGTATTTGCTCCAGATCCTGAGGAAGGAAAGACAAACAGCAATGCAAGTTTTGGTTTCATGGCCTGATAGAGCCAGAACTCAGAAATTAGGAAGCTCTTGCAATCAAATGTGCATTGGGGAGGAGGATGAGATTATTCTGATAATGGCTTTATATATTAAAAATATGTAATTTTTTTTTTGTGGATACCTGTGTAGTTTGTGGACACCTGGATCAGAAAATTATTAGTGTGACAGGAGAAGCAACAAGTGTCTTAAAAATACTGCTTATTTGGCTCATGTTTATCTGCATTCCTGTAGCACACAAGATGCAGTTGGTAATGTTAGAAAAAATTTAGAAAGGCTGTAGATAAATGATAAATTTCTATTTCAGAGTCATCACATTGATAAAAATAATTCAATAAAACTTGCAATAAAGCTTATTTTCTAGTGGACTGCTTTAGAGCTAGTCCTCTGCTCTCTAGTGGGGTTGTACAGATTCTGAGTTTCTCCTTTGCTGACAGTCCAAAGGAAATGCTCCAGATGTAATTTGCTTTAAAATAATAAAAGATGTAGCTGCAGGTTTTGAATTCACATGTAACTGGATCACAGTGACTGAAGTGTACATTTTGTGACATTTGCCTGTACTTTCTGTATACTTTTTTTCTGTATTTTCAGAAAATGACACATAATTTCATTTGCTGCAGACTAATCAGAGCAATAATAGACACAGAGATATATCTTGATTTAAGGGCCAGTGAAATCTGCAGTAAATAGGTTTTAGCTACTTATGTCTCATTTGGAGGTTTCATAGCAAAAAGCATTATTTTCAGTTCAAGATAGTTAAAAAGTTTTTAATGACCAAATAATAAGGGTTTAGTATTTGTTTACATAATGCTGATCATTTGCTGGAATGCAAATTAAGCCTCATGAAGTTCATATTTTCCTCATTTTTATGTAGAGATCTATAACTGAAGTCCAGTGTATGAATTATTCATCATCTGACTGCTGTCAATTAGGGTTCAGCTTTTAGTAGGTCCATGGCTACTATTTTAATTACGAAAATTACCTGATAAAATTCCTTCATTTATTGATGAGATCCTGTTTGGAGGAATGTGCTTTCACATCTCAATTAGGGTCATAATGCAGGAGTATTTGTGTGCTGCAGTGTGTGAAAATTTGAAATGTGACAGGGCAACAGTCAGGTTTTAGGTAAATAGGAGAAATTTCTCACTATGCTTAAAGGTGATGGATTTATGAGGAAAAAAAGTGCTAAAAGGCAACAAACCCAAGAGTTCCATGGCATCAGGACAGGAGCAGACACCACAAAAGTGCATGAAAGAAGGAAAACTGATCTCAGTCTGCACCCAGGTGCTTGCAGGAGCCCCTCTGAAAGGAACTAATCCATGGATCCCATGGACAGGGGAAGCATTAGGGACATCCAGGCTTTCCTGCCTGAGTGGGATACACAACCACACACATTTCACCACACACACCATGGAAACCATTTGGCTTTTCCTAGCAAAAGAATGTCTTGTGATCTTGCTGTTCTCAAAATGTTGGTAACAGATTGTAGTGGAACAGCACTTCTATAATCTTTGGAGATCAGGTGCTTGGAACTCCATCTAATGTCTTAAATATTCATGTAGTAGGGATTTATACAGTGGCATTTTAGTTCTCAGTTCCTTAATACCATTGCAATAGTCTCCTTGCCTTGTTGTGGCCACCACAAAACACTGACTTGACATTTACTGAGAATTTTTCATTTTATGTCCTTGGCTTTACAGTTCCACATAAATCAGCTTTTCTTAATTACATCCATATTCATTTCCTATGAAGGCACAAATACTCTGCTAATGCACTTTCTCTATTATACTTCCTTAGGAATCTGTGTCTGCAAGCACTCAATCATCTGGCAAGGCAGGAGCTTTAATTGCTTCCTGAGCAGGGCTGGGGCTGGTTGGGCAGTTTAATGCAGGGGGGAGAAAGGAACTCACATTTGGCACCTGTGACTTCTCTGTCCCTGAGCAGATTTAGGGTGTCATGCACAAGGCTCAGCAGTTCAGTCCCTCTGAGCCAGGAGGATGCTGAAGCTGGGACATCCACTCAGACCCCAAGGCCTGGCTTATTTTTGTTCTGGGATGTGAATCCAGAGTCAGCCCCAGATCCCTAGCTGCTCTCTTTGGTGAGGATTTGTCTGCTCTGAGGTTCAGGGGTGTCAGCTTCCCTTTTGCTTTGGGTTTTTGACAAAATCTGAGACTTTAATCTCAGCCTGCAATAAAGATGAACCTCACTGCCAGTATAAACACTATCATCAAACAGATTTTCCAGTGGACTGTGCAGAAATCCAACTGCAAGGCTCCACAACCTTCTGCATATCAACAGTAAAAAATAAAGATGACTAATCAATAATATTTATCTGAGGGTCTATCAGGATCCCAAGTACAAGCCTGGATTGAAATCTTGGCAGAAATGAATTCAGTGACAGATTGCCTGCTGAGTTCAGTGCAGGGATGACTTCAGCTTTCAGTGGCTGGCGTTCCAGAGCTGAGGCTAATGCTAATACCAGGATCAGCAGGAACAGGGGCTGTGCAGGGGACAGGGCTGCTTATCAAACTCTGCCTTGGTTTACAACATCTTTATTACCTCCCCTGTGCCATGCTGCAGGAGACGTGGGCAAAGAAGGTAACTGGTGCCAAGCACAGAAACTTTGAGCATCATTTCCTCCTCTGTTCCTGCCACATTTTACCCTCTCTCTCCAGGCATTGTGGCAATTAAAAACTTCCTTATAGGCTGGTTGTTACTGTTCAGGGGGAAATATATTGGAACTGGAGAGAGAAAACCAAACTGTACCTTTTAATCCAAAACTAGATCTGAAAACACAGCCATTGAGAGGGATTTCAACAAAGCAGAGGACATAAAATGAGAAGTTATCCCTGCAAGGTGGTGGCACTGCCTGTTCAACAGAAACTGGCACCAATGCTGGCAGGTGATGAAGTGTCTGATCAGCACAGGAGCTGGGTGGCTTAGGGGGTCTTAAAGATCATTGTGAGACCTGTGGTCTTAATGCTCATTAACTTACTTGTGTTTATTATATAATTAATTATGTTGTGTGTAAAACCATCAATACTTGTCTTAATTATTTTGTACTTGAATAAAACCCAAGCATGACACTGCTCCTGAACCAGTACGAGGATGAATCTGGGCACAATTTTGACCTGAGGCAGCAGCACAATGCATGTGCAATTAAACCTATTCAGCTAGGGAGTGCTAATTGTCTCCCCTCTAGTCTGAAGTGTTTAGTCTCTTACAATGCAGTGATTTTACTGATTTTTCCAGTGGCTGTATTGTGAGAAACAATACCCACTTCTGTAATAGAAAAAGTAGATTAAGACTATTAGCATCAACTTCTGTTTCATTTTGTTCACTCTGTACACACAGGAGAAAAATTATGTCAAGACTCCTTTTCTCCTTCTTCCCCACTACTTCAATTTTAGCTTTACCATCAATTTTATCACACAAACAGTAAATGCTCATCTTTCTTCCCCAGCTCTCTGTTGACAGCTGTCACATTGTGCAAACCACCACGAGAACTCTCCTGAGCTGAATGAGGACAAGATCTTGTCCATCATTCAGGACAGCTTTCACACCCACTCTCATCCTTCCCCCCATTTTCTCAGCCTTGTCATGGCAGATTTTACCCTGAGGCAGGCAGTGGCTCCCTTCTGCTCCATCTTCTGCTGCCACATCACCTTTCCCTCCTGTTCTCTCCCCTGCCCCCAAAACCTCTCGCCTGCACCATCCCTCTCGTGCACTGAGTGTTTCTGCCTCTTGACACTCTTCTTTCTATCTGGGTCTAATTTCACCCCCTCCCATGCCAAATTCCCGTTTCTAAACTCTTCACAAATGGTTTTCCAGACTGTAATTGTGGACTGAGTAGCAACATCCTGGCTGGGAATGTCCCCAGCTGGAAACTCCTTGATATTGCTGCTCTTGGGGAACTCCCTATCCACCTATCTCCATCCCAACCTTACATTATCTTGTCTTCTGATAAGTAAATACAGCAAGATAAATTTACTCAGATACCTTCACTTGCTCCCAAAATTCAGGATAGGGAATGATGCTCAACAGCCTGTTCAGTTCTCCTGTCTGGATTCCAAGTCTCTGTGTTTGAGCTGTTGTGTCCTTTGCAGAGATCTTCATGTGATGCTCATTCCCATAAACATCAGCTATCATCTCTATCTCCAGCTGCAGTAAAATGTCCCACTACACTCAGTTCCTCCAACCTTCAGACTTCTGCTTACTCAAATCAAGCCCTTAGGGAAGGTCTGTGTGTTGTTTTTCTGGAGCTGCTGTATTTTTTGTATTAAGTGATGCCTAAAAAGTGGTCAGTGGTATGGCACAAATAAAGCAATGTTGAAATAGAAGGTGCTCAGCTTTGGGGCTGTGTATTTTAGGCAGGAGCAGACTGGCTCAAGCACCCACGAAGTTTATTGAGAGTTTCTGAATATGGTCCTGACTTAGCGATGTTTCGAAATGTTTCCCAACATACTTCAGTAATTGTGCCATCAGAGAAAAAAATATCTACTCTTGGAAGGCAAACTTATGTTGTTATAGGAAAACCAAGCCAGCTCTCTTTGCTTTCCTTCCTTGAGCCAGATTCCACACGTGTCTCAGAGAACTCTCAAAGTAGGGTTCTAGGGGCTCTTTAACACTAAAGCACCAGCTTTGGTTTCAAAGTTTTGTGTATTTCCTGGTTTTTAATTTACATTTCCATGTAGAAAAAAGACTCTGTGACTTCCTGACTCTCATGACCACAGATGTGAAGACGCCATGGAAGCACCCAGTGAAACACAGGTGTGACTTGCAGTGACAAGCAGGGGATTTTTATGTCCCACTGAGCCAGAAAGTCTCAAAGCAGCCTCAGAAACACAATAAAATGTCACTAAATTCTTCATAAATGCTATTTCAGTGAATTGTGATAAACAGCATGCAGATTGTCTGGACACCAGTCACCTGGAACTGCAGGAGATCCTTAAGTTAGATGAAGTCTAAAGAACTGGTGACAACTTTTCTCTGCTTCTATACTTCAGGCAAAGAATCAAATGGACTTTCCTTTCTAGCATTGTGAGGTTGAACTCCAGTGTGCCACTGAGCCACAAAGGCTGTGAATGCTGGGGATGGAGGGAATTACACTTTACTTCATCACTCCAAGTGCTTGTGTCTTTCTGAAGTAACAAAAGCCATCCATCCCTTTTACTCCTAGAGGGCTTTCTTACTGTGCTATAGAATCCATCCTCATTTGTTGAAGAGATCTTGAGCAGTGTCATGATCCACCAGGAAGAATCACATGTGGGGTCTTGTCCTGATCCAACGTTCCTGCTGTGACATCCAGTGTCTCTGCACAGGTCTGTGTGAACACACACGCACAGGGCTCACCAGAAAGATCACAGCCCTGCCTTTGGGTGCTGGCTTGTTTTCAGGTGTCAACCCAAAATGCGAAGGCACATGGAGGGATTCTTGGGGCATCCTGTGCGGGGCCAAGAGCTGGACTCGATGGTCCTGGTGGGTGCCTTCCAGATCAGCATATTCTGTGGTTCTGTAACGATTCGGATTTCAGCACGTGGCAGTGCTTAATTCACCCAGCTCCTGTGTCGCCTCACTGAATTCCCTGATTAATGCCACTGTCCCAGACTATGGCAAGTCTGGCAGCGGTGTCCCAGCGAGGCTCCCACACAGCCCTCGCCTCACACGACGCCTCCTTCCCTCCCTGGGCTTGGGCCCGGCTGCGATGAGCACAATGCCATGAGCGGGACTCAATGGCTCCGCTGGTGCCACCTCCCTGCCCCAGCAGGGTCACCCCAGAGCACATGGCACAGGATTGTGGCCAGACTGTTCTGGAATGAGACTCCACAGCCTCTCTGGTCTCTGCTCAGGGCTGAGCACTGCCCAGGGAAGTTCTGCCTCCTGTACAGGAGGAACTCCTGGGCTCAGTCCCTGCCCGTTGCTCTGGTGCCATTGGTGGGCCTGGAGCAGAGCCTGGGCCCTGCACACGGGGACACCGAGGGCTGAGGGCTGCTTTCCAGGCTGAACAGCCCCAGCTCCCTCAGCCTTTCCTGGGCACGGAGATGCTCCAGGCCCTTCAGAATCCTCACAACCTCCGACGGACGGGCAGGGCAGACCCGGGCCGCCTCGAGGCCGGGTCGAAGGCCCGTCAGGCCGGGGTGGCAAGGCGGGCCAAGCCAGGCGGGGAGGCAGCCGGGCCGGGCGCGACCCTGAGGCGCCGCCGCCGCCGCACGAGGCCCGCGCGCGCTCCCAGGGCCGCCGGGCGGTCACGTGCGCGCC
>WAAE01021262.1:503081-568009 GCA_013400495.1 Nicator chloris
CCCCGCCCCGCCCGCCCGCCCCGGGACCGGGCGGCCCCGGGGAGGGCCCGCCGCCCCCCCCCGCCCAAGCCCGCCCTCGCTGCGAGGAGAGCCCGGTCAGGTAGGTGCGAGCGCGGGTCCGCGGTGCGACCCGGGCGGGGACAGCGCCCGACCGCCCCCTCCCTCCCCCGGGCATCCCGCGCCGTGCCCGCCGCCCTGCCCGCCGCACCGGGCGTGCGGAGCTGGCAGCGGCCCCTCCCCGCCCGCACACATGTTGAGAAGCCCCGGCGGCTGCGGGGACCGCGGCGCTGCTCGCTGCCTGCTGCCGGCCCCGGCCGCCTCCCTTCCCCACACGGACGTGTCCCGGCAGCCCGAGGGAGCAGGACCGCGAGCCGCCGGCCGGCTCCGGCATCCCGGTGTGCAGCTGCACCGGGCCCCGCCGGCGGAGTTGGTGCTGGAGCGGCGCCGGGGATGCGATGAATGGGAGCAGCCGAGGGGTTCCTGCACGCGGGAAAAGGCGGGATCCGCCGCTGCCATCCCGAGCCGCAGCTGCGGGATGGAGCGCCGTTGCCTCACCCATCCCCGCTCCTGGCTACGGTTACCGATCCCCGTTTCTCAGACAAAGGCGGGGGACACCAAACCCGCAGCCTCGCAGCCGCACCGGACAGATGTCCCCGTGCCACGCACCCCCTTCCCCCTGCGGCTGCAGCCCGGGCGGGGGTTCCAGAACAAGTGGCAGTGCGTGCGCGGTGCCGGGGTGTCCCCGCAGCCCCGGTGCCTCCCGGCAGCGGCCGCGGGCGTGACACCCCCGGCCCCCCCGGAATCCACCGCAGCCCGGCCGGGGCGCTGCGCGGCGGCAGCCGGCAGGGGGCGCCCTGCGCGGCGGGCACCGCTGCGGCGGGGGGAGGGGGCACGGACGGGGGGACCGGGCGGACCGTGCCAGGGTCGTGTCACGGCTCGGCCCGGGCTCGCGGGGACGGTGGCTGTCCCAACTCTGGGCACGTGGCTGCATCCCCCAAAACCCCCGGTGTGCGGCGAGCCTCGAGGGGCTTTGTCCGGGACCGCAGGGCAGAGCCCTCGGAACTGGGCGCTCCCAGGTGTTGTTGGTCGTTTGTTGGGTGTGTTTAAGCCGTTTGGTAGGTGTCAAAAAGGTTTACATTCCATGTGGAGAAATCCCCCTTTTTCTCAAGTTGTGGGGTTTTTCCCTGGCTATGTTTCTATTTATTTTTGCTGCTATTTTCAGTTTCTGTTTGGAGGTGTGAGGTAACGGAGGCAGAGGATTCCCGCCTGTCAGGGTAGCATGGACCGACCTTAGCTGGCTGCTGTGCGCTCAGCCCTGGGTGCCCCAGCAGTGCTCCCTCCTGCAGGGTCTCCTATTCGGGAAAACTTTCACTTCAGGACTCTGTGAACTCATAATCACAAGTTGTCATCCTTCTAGGTGAGAAAGATGGATCAGTCTGCTTAAGAAACAGAAAAGCCTTTTTTTTCCTGCTTTTAATAACAAACCAAACTAAAGCTTGGTTCCTTTGCAGATGTGCAGTTGCAGATGTTGGGCAGTAATTTGATATCAGTAGATGGACATCTACCATGGTATGTGCTGAAATCTTAAAAGAGACAACAGACGAGAAACACCCTGTTGTTAAGAGAATTGCACCAGATGCTGATGGGCTGTAACATAATGGTTACCTTTTTTGAAGATTATTACAGCAAATACTTCCAGCTTCAGTCTAAACAGAGATGTCCTTTTTGACACACAACAAGTAACTTGCTCTCCAAAAGTGATACTAAGCTGGATGTTTTTGCACTGTTTTTGGTGGTTAGCTGCCCTTTGCTCAACTTAGTATTATTTCTTAATTAGCATTCAAAAGTGACTTTTTGGTATCCAGTAGACATGAGACACTCCCAGGGGACATCTCTGAGATCATTGAAAACTGATATAGTTTTAATGCCCCATTGCTAAAAAGAATTTTTTTGTTTTCAGTTGAAGTGCTGTTCCATCAGACAGGTTTGTAGAAGGCAACTCTTTAGGTTACCACTATCTATGCTTCAGGGTGTATTGTCATGAAGAGCCTGAAGTTCACTCGTGTTAGGCTGTGGGAGGGAGATGCTGCTGGATGTGCAGGAGATGAGGAAGGTGAAAGGTGACTCCTTTGCCTGTAGGTGAGACAGACAAGTGTCACGGTTGGGAATGAAAAGTCTTCACAGGAGAGGAACTTCCTGACTGTGTGGAGAGTTCATGCCCTGCAGCGTTAAGCATCAGCTGCACAAACAGCACCCAGGAAGGTGTGTGCTCCTGAGGCTGAGAGGAGGAACTTGATGGGTTTTCTGTGTGTGTAGGGCAGAAGTTGCCAGTGGTCAGAAGTGCTCCCTGTCACTGACACAGAGGTCCCTGTTATTGCCACAGCTTGTGGGTTAAGTGTAAACTCGGCTTTGTTGGTGCTGCCCAGAGTCCCTGTGCTGTTGCGAGCTGCTGTGAGCTGTGGGGAGATGCAGGACACGTGCTCTGGGGCAGGTGAGTTGTGCTGTTCACACACTGCAGGCTGGATAATGGGTGATTATTCCCAGCTCAGCTTTACCACTCTGTAATAACATAAATACTGAAAGTAAACACTAACGTTTACAGTAGAATTCCTGGAATATGGAAACATATCAGAATCTTATCAGTAGTCGTAAGTCATACAGTCCAAATGTGTATTTTATAGCTTGTTATTAAGATGGCAGCTGATTTGATTGATGCAAAGAAAGAAATTGAAACAAATGATTTTGTGGAAGCAAAGACTGTGCTCGTGGGTTAATGTGTTTCTTTTGAGGTGGCTGCAAATAAGATTTAGCAGCTTAATAGGAAATGTATTGGGGTGGTTTTTGTGGGGTTTTGTTTTCAGAAAGGGAAAGTTGTCTTTGCTCCACTACTTGAGATGTTTAAGGGAGACAAAATTCCGTTGGGAATGAACAAAGCACTATCAGATCTGGGGAGGACCAGTTTAAACACTGTAGGAGAGGTGCCAGGAGAGGCAGGGAACAGCTCTGGGGCTGCAGCTGCTCACTGTGTTCTTTCACAGGTGCCATTGGAGCTGCTCTACCTGCATGGGCAAAACTGAGGAATTCTTAAAAGTCATTAGTTCAGCTGAGTTTATATATTAATAATGCTACATTTAGTGGGATTATTTTCTTTAAGATGCATGCAACATGCTTGTGTAAAAAGGCAACATCTGACTTTGCTGGCCTGTATCTAAAGAAGCATCACACCTTTTTTTTTTGTTGTTATATTGAGTCAAGAGCTCTCTGTGCCCAGATTTATATATATATAGGGTATGGTTCCTATGAACATAGTTGTAACAGGGTAATTTTTAACGTGGAGATAGTTCTGCTCATATATACAAATCTGTTGCTAGAGGTGTTTCTTGATAGTGTAAGAGATGGATATGACAATGAAAGGTGCTGCTCTGAGTCTCTTTACATTGGAAGAAAAAGAACTCTTGTTGATGTTAATTTAGTTCTATCAAAAATAAATCCTGTACCTTCAGTATATGTCAGAGGTTTATTTTGCTTCACCTGACACATTTGGGAAGAATGCCCTTGCTTTCCTAGGCAGGATGGCCAAATTGGCCTGTTCCTTTTGAGCTTTCAGGAAGAACCTAGGTGTGGTTTAAAAATCAGATAGGTGTTCCAGATTTGAATAAAGGCTTCTTGGAGAGGGTGTAACTCCTGTTTATCTACCTGAGGGCCATGTGCCTCAAGGCAAGAGCTGCATTGTTCAGAGCTTCACTACAGCTCTGGTGTCAAAAGGCAAACAGAAGTTTGTATTTAGCGTCTCTGATTTCTCTGTAGTGCTCTTGAATGTGAATGAGGGTTGGTGGTTTGGAGTAAGAATGGAGTAAATACCATTTTTTCTGCAGTGAGTCACTTTCAGTTACCTCCATTTATATCCTTACTGTTTTGGGGTTTTTTAAGGTGGAATTAAAGATTATTTAGATGAAAAGTGACAGTGGCTGGTGAGTCCAAGGCCTGTGTAGTTGACCCTGTGAACACATCACACCTGCAGATGTATGCAGATCACGTGGCAAAAATCTTTCATTTAATATCTACTTCTCACATAGTATCTAAAACAATTTACAAGAAACAAAAATAAAGCACTGTGTGAGTAGCTGTTCCCTGGGGGAGCACTCCAACTCCTCCAGTCCTGCAGGTGGGGGAAAGGGCCTGCTCTGGAGCCTGCCTTCACTGTTGGCTGTTTCTTCCCTGCCCCAGCTCCTCTCGCAGGTCTCAGCCAACGCTTTCTTGCACCCTGTTCTCCCTCTCGTGTGCAGTGATTTCTGATGGAACTCTGCATCTCAGTTTGTGCTTGTGCTCCAGCTGGGCCAAGGAGGCTGTTGGTGATGCAGCTTCATAGCAGCAACAGTAAGGGGACAGAATGGCTCTGGAAATGTAAGTGGGCAAGACAGTGGTTTTAAAATGCTTTGTTTTCAACTCAAGTTTGTGATCTTCTCTTGTGTTTTGTTTCCCCATTGCTGCTGCTGCCCTTTGCCTGTGCAAGGTTCCTGGGGCAGATGGAAGACAGCAGTAGCTGAGGTGGACTAACGCTGGAATGTAGGCAGGGATTGGAGCCCTTGGGAGCAGTGCTTAGACAGAAAGGGAGAGAGGTAAGAAATGTGCAGTGTAAGGCTGATCTGAAGCTCTTGTTTACAGCCTTTCCCCCGTGTTGTAATGGCAGCGTTTGTGCCTCGTGTGTGTGAAGTGTAAGGCAGGGAAAACAAGCAGCACCAGCCTCCTTCAGTGCCTATTTTTACCCTCGGAAAACTCAGATGCAGCCAGTTGGCCAGATCCCTCCAGTATCTGATGGATCTACTGTCTGAGACAGCGTGGATTGGCAGGGCTTTGGATGAGCTGGGGAAAGTATTGGTGTGCTCTTTTGTGTGCTGCCCCTCGCCCAGAGCCGTGCCTGTGGCTGCCGAGGGCACAGCAGGGCTGCTCTGCCTCTGGGTGTGAATACCTGAGTGTGTGTGAGTGTGTCAGTGCTGTATCCGTGCCTGTGTGTGGGAGCTGCCAGGGCAGGGCTGGAGCTGCTTCCTGCTGCCCCGGGGCTTGGCCGGGGTCCAGCACCGCTGTTTGGGTGAGGGAAGGAGCTGCTCTGCCCCAGGCCACTCCTCTGGCTGCATCAGGGCTCTGCTCTGGCTGTTGACACAGTGCTGATGTCAGGAAACACAGAGGACAGGGGACCATTCTCACTTGCAGTCTAATCTGGCTGCAGTTTCCCAGTCAGTGTAATCCAATCATAAATTACGTGTACATTGATTATTTGCTTTGCTCTTGCACATTTTACAGCAACTACTGTGCTGCTTTGTTTAATTACACAAATGTTTTCGTGAGCTTTGGATTGAAAATTTAAAGATAATTCTTGATTTAATTTAAATGGTGACTGCTCATTCATTAATCATGCTTCTATTTCCAAAATTATTTACTCTGGGATTGTTCATGCTTAGCTACAATCTAGAGGAGGATTATTTTGGAATTGTAGAGCATATTCATGCAGCCTTTTTTCCTGATCACTGAAGTGTGGATATCATGGTGTAAGCAAATAATATCCTTTGTGCTTCAATGATCTCCAGTCTTGATTTCAAATTTCTGCAAGATGTGCAGGCTTTATTGCATTTCACACCAAAATCTTTTAGAAATAGCCCTGAACAAGCCTGGCTCTCACACTGAGAATGTGGATTGAATATTGATTTAACTGCCCATGTTGTGTGCATATAAACATTTATCTGTGGAGGTCTTGAACAGTCACAAAAGATACTCTCTAAGATGTCAGGAGGTGTGCAAGCCTAATTCTGGAGCTGTGAGTGCCTCTAATTCAGGATTTCCTATGTCCTAGAGAACGGACACGATTTCAAAGTGCTTTTCAGAATGCAGTAGAGGTTGCCAGAGGTGATGTGGCCTTTGTCATGTGTGTTGAAAAGATCCCTCAGAAAACATTCAACTACAGCTACCAGCATTCTTTAACATACCTCAGCCTACATCGTCACAATCAGAAGACCCACCAGGAGTTCCCAGCAGAGCCTGGGGAAGCAGATTGTTCATCAGAACAGAAATAGGGAGTTGTGGTTCCCAGAGCAATCAAAGTGTGACCATTTTGTATTTCACATTGGGGCATAGAGGTGCCACAGTGCCCAGGACTCCTCCTGCTGAGGCGAAGTTGATGAGGAAACAGTTAATTCCCGCTCAGTTTTGCAGTGAGTGTCCACACCCACCAGATGGAGCTTCGGGCTCCAGTGGAAAATTCCAGAAACTGAGCGAGAAAGAGAAGTGTGTGAATGACACAGGAGATCCCTGTCTGCTGGACTGCAGAATGTGCTTTTTTAGCCTTTAAATAAAGAATGAATGGAGACTGAGGTGTATCAGCCTTACTGCTTCCTTTCACTACAGCTGCCTTCCAGAGTTCTTCCTCAGATGGGAAGTTGGGAGTTCTTAATGCAAGAGTCAAGCTGAGGCTAGGCAGCAAGCCCAACCAAAAAGGTGTAAACCAGAGTTTCATAAACCTTTGCTGAAAATTGCCTGCAACCACTGAAACAGGCTGTTAAAGTTTTTAGCCTCAGAATTTCCTCCACAGGATCAGGTGGTTTTCTTTAGTACCACATTTTAGATGGACTTCTTTCCTGAGGCCATGTTTGTGTAGGATGCCCTGAGAAGTGGTGTGAAATGGTCCTTTTGTTTTGACACGCAACTTGAAACTGGTTTTGGAAGTTGCTGATCTACTCTCTGAAGTGGTTTTTAATATTTTTAAATCCTTGGCTTTTTGACAAAGGAGCTGTTACTAAATTGCCTGTTTGCCTGTGAGGGAGAGCTGGAGTGTGTCCTGTGCACAGCATGGCTCAGGTCTCACAGTGCTTTGTCCAGGTAGCAACCTGCAGTTGGGGATTTCCGGCAGTTCAGTAATCTCAGTTTTAAAGCTGAGGTTTTCAGATTTGTGTTGATTCCTCTTTTATGTGCCCTGTCCTGTTTTGGGTACAGACCTGAGCAGGAGGGCTGGGGCTCACTCAGAGCACCCCAAATCCCCACAGGAGCTGGGCTGTGAGCAGCTGAGGGAGCAGCTTCCTGCTGCAGGTGGCTCAGGGGCCAGGCTGAGGAGGTGCTGTCAGCTGGAAATGTCACTGTTACAGAACAGCCTCCCTCCAGGGTTAGAGCGGATTGCAAAAGGAGCCCTCAGTTGTCTGGCATTTCAGATGTGCTGCTAAACTGCAAATCTCATTACCTTCACAGGAGTGTGGGTGCACAGCCCTCGCAAAACTAGGCCAGAAATGCTTAAATAAGGAGGAAAGGGAAGAGTCCAACAGAAGAAAGTGAAAATGCTCAATGTCAGCCACTGAGAGGTGTGTTCGAATAGACTCTTCAATCACTCAATGCAGGGAGGAGAGAGAATTAATTGCAACTCTTACTTTCAAGGAAGCTCTCAGTAGTTTCTGTTCTCCCAAATTCTCTGTTCTCTCTGATACTTTTTGTCTCACTTGCTCACTCTTCCCTGAGATAACCCTTGTGCTTCCTGGCTATCGCTGTTCCTTGCTCAGCTGTCCTGGAATTGTCAGGTCCCAGGGACAGGCCATCACTGTCCTCATGTGCTTATAGAATATTCTACACCATCACACCACAGAGCATCATTTAACCTGCATATACAGAGGCAGCTTTTCTGTTGGTGTGGGAACCACAGGTTCATTTTCTTGCATATTTTCCCTGTATTTTAAGAGATTTCACTCAATGTTGCACTACCAGCCTTCTCAGCAAATCTGTTTCATGGCTGGCTTTTAGAGCATGCTATGAAAGGCAGTTTGCTGGGCAAATTGTTAAAAAAAGTTAACTTATTTCAAAAGCAATTGGAGTAGGGAAATAAAAAGCACAGTATCAAGAAACCAAGTCTTGTTTCATTCCACCCAGGAACACAGAGCTGCTGCCAGCTCTGATGTATTCTGTGTTGGGCTGTTAGGTATAAACCAGTAACTTCTTCAGCTTGAAATCCTGGGGCTAAAATCAAAGGGATTTGGATGAGAAATTAAGAAGCATGCCAGATGCTTGGGGATCCTTGTCAACAGCACAGCACAGGGAGATGATCCTCTGTGTTTGAGAGAACCCAGCATGGGATGAAGTACTTCCCTGAGCTCAGTATCATCAGCCTGATGCAGTAATTGCCACTGATCTGCTCTCAAGGCTGATGGGTCCTCACCCTGAAGTGTTTGCTGCAGGGAGGACTCCCTGGGAGAGAGTTCATTTGGACTTGCTAGACACACAGGGACAGTCTGCCTTGTAGTCAGGAAATGATCCAGTATGAAACCAAATAACCCATCATCCATCCTTGCATGGCTGAAGGTATGGGTGATACTCTTGCTGAAGCACATGCAATATGCCAATATTCAGTTTTGCTGCCATGTGAAGTATTTTAAGAATGTTGTCTTTTTTAATTTCTTAAAATGTTGTAGTGTCTTGTGCTGGATGTGTATTTGCCAAAGAAAAGCACTCTGTACTTCAGGCTGTGGATGTTCTATCTGAATAATCAAGAGATTAAAATCTAACTATTTATATTGCCTTATTCCCTGGCAGAGTAATTATTAGTGACTCAACAAGTTTTGCTTTTATAAACTTTAGGCTTGGTCGTTTCAGATTTCATGGTTCTAATGTTCTGTGTTGTTTCCAGTCTGTGCAAGACTGGCTTTCTATCCATGGGTGATGTCAGCTGGAGAGGGGTCAGTCTTCCAGCAAAGTGTGATCATTGTTATGCCATTCCCCCCAAACTTCCCATCCTCTGCCAGTTGTCATCTGAGCGCTTCCCAGAGGACTGGGTGTCCCCAGGGCTGTGGCTGAAGGCCATGTCACCTGTTTGATGTCCCATTGTCATGGAAGGTGGGACCTGTTTGTATGGGAACCTCCAAGGAAGTGTCCCTGAGGTGCCCAGGTGCAGCTGTGCTGTGGTGCTGATAGCTCAGGTGAGATGCACATGGGGTGAGCCAGGGCACTGCAGAGGGTGGATGGAGTGTGAGGAGAAGCATTCCCAGGCTCTGCACTGCTGGCTTTCTGAGCTGTGTCCCTGAGCTGAAACCTGAGCTCTGCAGCGTTCCTGGGGCAGTGTCCCCCAGCAGAATCCGTGTGGGAGCACAAACGTGCTCAGACCTGCTGCAGCACAGCTGCCCTGCAGCCCCACAGAGGCACGGGGCTGGGGTTTGTACCTGCCAGTGTCACACTGCCCTTATCACATCTCTTCTCTTTCTCTGCTCTGTTTTGTCCAGCAGGATATGAGCCTCCCTCTGTGCCCGGGCTTTGGGCTCCCCCAGGGGGTGTGACAGAGCCCTGAGCGGGCCTTCTGCAAGGAGAAGTGGCTTTGGAGGCTTGTGCTTCAAACTTGTCCAATGAGTCTGAGACGCCCAAGCACCATTCATTTTGGAGGTAAACGCCTCACCAGAACTACTGCAGAGATGGGAAGGGGTAAAGATTTTCATTTGGCAAAGTATGGGCAAAAAGTAGTTGCAAGGATAGTTTTGACTGTTCATTTCTGAGGTTTGGACGTTTTGAACTTAAAGGAACACCAACTCGGACTCTGGAAAAATTGAGAGGTTGGGGGGCTTTGGGTTCAATCACTCTGGCAGCTTCACTGCAGGTTAATTGGTTTCCGGGTTTAAAACCATCAGAGGTGAAAGTGAAAGCTGGTTTAGACTGCAGGAGAGATGACTCTGAAACACTAAACAAACTGGGGGAAAGCCTCTGACTTGGGATAGGGAAGTTCAGAGATCTGCAATTAAAGTTGGATGTCCCTTTAAGTTATTCCTTGGAATATGACATGACTTATTTGAACCTCAAGTGAAATGTTTAGGTTTTGAAATTCAGCTGAAATATTCTTTATTAAGGTATTTTCTGTCATTTGTCTATAAACTGATCAGTGAAAGGGGGCTGTATAAAGGGAGGGGAGGAAAGAATCCTGTGAAGAGATAAAAACCAGAGGGGGAAAAACCTCCAACAACAAACCAAACAAAAACAGATGAAAGAAAATACAATGACAGATTGAAATGTTGGTACTTAGATTGAAATGTTGGTACTTGCCTTGGGCGGGGGAAGGAGAATCATTTGCATGATGTGTTTCACTTGCAATTTACTTCATGCTCCTGTTATTGAAATTGAACCAGGTTACTGATAAAATTGTAATGATAATTTACATTTGCAAAGGTAATGAGTTAAGTTTGCTCTAGTAAACAGGAGTAATGTCCTGGCACCCAGCCCACAGAGAACTGAAACTCTGGTACAGATTTGCAGTGTCTGGGTTGCACTGAGGATGCTGATCCTGGGTTCCCGTTGCTTTTTGATTTTAATGGCAGCTGTTACTGAGAAATATTTAATACCCAAACCCAGGCTGTCTGGTAGAGAGGTACCCTTTTAATGAAGTAATTTTTAGCATAATCTGAATTTTATGTACCAGTGTGTTACCACACTGCATGATTTTTTTTGATTATGGTATTTGACTCTGCTGCAGCCCTTCCCTTTTAGCATTATTATGGATATTAAGAAATTTGGGGTTGAATTACTGGAATGAAAGCCATGGGATTATGATACAGACCTAACAAAGGCAATGGACCAGAGTAGAGGGTTTAAGTGTGTGGGGTGGGGTGTATTGTAGGGGAAAGGAACAGCTTTTAGAATAAGGGTTTGAAACATTGCTTTTTCTGTAGGAAAAAGATGGAGTATTGCATGCTGGGAACAAGTGCTTTCCATAAGGTAGCTAAATTTTAAAAGTACATTTGTTTCATTTTGTTTTAGGCTTTGCTTAAGTATTATAATCTAGTAATTATGTCCTTTCTGCAGTTTTCATTTTGATTAGACCTCTGCAAATCTCTCTTCAAAACTTAACAAAAACCCAACCAAAAAACTCAAACCTGGCCTTCAACTGCAGTTTGCCATTTCTGAAACATTGCTCAGTGTGTACAGAAAAATATTTGAAGGTTATCAATAATGGTATAAATTCTTCCATTATTTCAAAATTGCAGGTACTAACACTGTTACATTTGAAAATGTGAATGTGTTGGGTGACTAAAGAGAAATGACCAAAAGTAAAAACAATTTAAGTGTAGTCTCCATTGACACCTCTTTAGAAACAAAAAGCCCCAAGCCTCAAAACACCAACCCCAAGAAGCCCTACCCCTCAGGAATGCTGTCAGCAGAAACTCCAAGTAAATAGTCTCATTTTTTTCCCTTTGTTCCTGTGAGTAGCAAGACACAACACACTTGGAGGAAGTCTGGGTAGATGAGTCAGGACTTATTTCATTAACTGCAGTTAAATGTTTTGGCCAGGTTTCCCCAGGAAACAAAGCTTGCACAATTTTTCAGATTGTGGCTTGTCTCCTAATCCCTCCTCCCAGCCAAGAGAGCCATTTCCACCCAAATTGGGTGGAGGTCTGGAAAGAAAAATGGGCACCTTTAATTTAAGTTGGATTAAATGTGTATCTCCAGGAAGAGAGGAGGCAGGTTTGAAGGTGCCCGAGTTCCCTTCACACCTCTGTCCACACACAGCCCGTTCCTCAGCGGGAGCAGCAGCGCCAAGGGGCTGCCAAAGGCCCTGGGGGAGGAGGAGCTGCAGGGAGGGGACAGAACTGCCACTGCTCAGCCAGGGCTCCCCGGGGCACTGCCCGGCCTGGCCTGAGCCCGCTGGGAGCCAGCCCAGGCTCAGCAGGGCAGAGGAGGAGCAGGCATTGCCTTGACTGAGCCTGTGAGGTGTGCAGCTCCAAATGAGGGGTTGTGCCTGACTGAGTGCATGTCTGGAGTGCATTATGCCATGGATGCGATGTTATTGCAGGTACAGCAGCAGCTCATGATGCCCCGTAAAGCTTTTCTTTCCCAGAAAGAAAAGCAGGCTCGTGCCAGGGAAAGGGATATGTTAAAAAAGAGGAGGAGGCGACAAGACTATCTCAAAAGAAGCGTGGAGCCGCAGAAAAATACAGAAACAATAAAATGGCACAGGGATGATGAGAAGAGGAGAGAAAATGAACAAGTTAAGGACAAAGATATCAAGAAGCGGTGGAGACAGGATGAGAGAGAACGACGAAAGAATGTGGACGCTATGAATTGGCACAGGGAAGAGGAGAAGAGGGAAAATGAGCGAGGTAAGGACCAAGAAGGCCAAGAACCAGCAAAGGAAGGAGGGGGAAAGAGCACGGAAAGGATGGACCTTGTCAAGCAGCAGAGGATGATGAGGGGGAGAGGGGAAAACAGAGAAGAGCAGTTGTGTTTTATAAGTGTGCGCAGAAATAACAGCAAATATCTTTTAGTTTAAAATTGATTAAAAATCTGCCTTAATGAACTATGGTTCTTACACTGCTTATTATTTCAGTAAGACAAAATTGACCTGAATATGTCTGAACTCACAGTCACGATGGGACAGAACAGATTGGGTTTGCACCTTGCTTATGCAAATGTCTGTTTTGCACACTTGTTCACACCTAATGCTTTGTTCAACACTGTAGTTGGTAATTCTGGTTGTCAGATCACCAAAAAGCTCAGGTTTTCTTAGCCTTCATAATAGGAATAAATGAGAACATTAGGAAGGGAAGGGTCAACCTCATGTGCTCGTAAGAGAAGGTAAAACTGATGCTTTATTTCGTACTTTTTAATAATGTTCCTAAGAGGGTTGTAATCACATCTGCAGTTTTATTCTGAGGTTAGTTATTCAGCAAAAGTTGAATGGAAGTGTAAATTTTATGGAATGCTTTTAAGAAATACTCAGCTCAAGAGATAAAAAGAAGAAATGAGAAGACATTAAGAAGAAATTCTTCCCTATGAGGTTCTGACCGAGGTATCCCAGAGAAGCTGTGGCTGCCCCTGGATCCCTGGCAGTGTCCAAGGCCAGCTTGGACAGGGCTTGGAGCAGCCTGAGATAGTGGAAGGTGTCCCTGCTCATAGCAGGGGTGAAATTGGATGAACTTTAATGTCCCTTCCCACCCAGGCCATTCCATGATGATCCAGTGAAGAAATTACCTTAGTGCAGGAGGGGTACTGGAGTGGCCGCTGTGAAGAGCCCTGGCCAACTTGTACAGGTCTGGGGTGCCTGAACAAGAGAAAAGCCACTAGGGGGGTTGTTTACAGCTTTTGGGGACTCCATAGTTGGTTTTCACTTGCCATTTCCCAGTGATGCTGTCCCCAGACCCCGCTGAGTGCAGACTCCTGCTCAGTGCAGTGCTCAGGGTCCCCCACGTTCTGTGCCTGCTACTCATGGGAGGCTTCCCTGGCAGTGGCAGGACATGGTGGCGTTTCCAGTGAAGCATAAAGAGAATAAAACCTAGAGTAGGTTTGCTAGAAAACTGGAGTGGTGCTGTCATGGTTCCTCTACACAGCAGCATCTTCCTCCAGATAGTTTCTTTAGGTCTGTATTTCTGGTTGAAAACCATTGTTTTACTCTGCAGCCTGTGACAGTAGAAACCCATTGTGCTTTGTTCTGTACCAAAGCTGAGACATCAACCAAGCACAAGGAGCACCTGAATAATGTCCAGGCATGAAAGTAACACAGTGGGGGCACATCTGGAATATTGGCTGAAGATTTCAGTGGAGAGAGAAAGGCTGTGTTGGTGTGAAGCTGGTGCACCTCTCCCAGAGTCACAACACCCTTGTTCCCTGTGGGTGCTGTGGAGCATCCCCCATTTCCTGGGCTGGAGCAGAACAGCCCAACACCTCTTACCTAGGGCATCAGAGAGGGGTCCTGACCAGGGCCAAAGTACAACACATCCTCTTGAGAATCAAGATTTCAGTTGCACTAAATAGGAACAGCTTTTGCAGTGTAGAGACAGGTGCAGGCTTCCTGTCCTCTATCCCCTCTGATGATGTGGCTGCTGTGGGGGTTTGGTGTTTCTCCCTCTGTCTCTGAGGGCACACCTTCTGTGGGGTCAGAATGCAGTGCTGGGGCTGAGATCAGAGGGAGGGCTCTGCAGTGGCACAGGAATGCAGTGAAGAAAACATTCACTGTTGCAAATGTGAAATGAGAACTTCAAGTACAGTGCTTCTAGTCATCGTCTGCTCTTTCATAGCTTGTCCTTTCTGCTTCCATTTGGCTGCTGAATTGTTCTAGGAGGCACTACCTGGCTGTGGAGAAGACCTTTATGCTGAGAACTGCACAAACAGAGCAAAGGAAGGTTCCAGATACTGCTCACAGTCACTGTGCTTCCTTTGCCGTTCCCTGGTTGTCCTGGTTTAGGGCCAATTTGGGAGGAAACCCTAGTCACCCTGGGACATTGGTGCAGTCAGTTTGTCTACACACACACTGGACATGAGGGAGAGCGTTGGGATCTGCCTTCTGAGGCACCTGAAGATCCAGCCTGGACATTTCTAGTCAGGGTGCTGTTGGGGTTGGTTTTAAGCAGTCATTTATTCATTCCACCCAGCACTTGAGTGTGGATTGGTGTGGTCAGACATGCTCCAGGTGTCTTCCCTTAAACATCAGCTTTTGGTCACATAAAGGATGCCTCATTTCCAGAGCAGCATTAATGCCTAGGTGATTATCTGAGAGGCTGCTTAATCCCAACTGCTTTTATGTCCCCATCCAAGGAGGTGCCAGCAGAGTGATGTTTACATTAGAATTGGAGTTAGTTGCTGTCAATAGAAATGGATGGAGATGCTAAAAGCTTTTGTTGTAGTCACAGCCTGTAATAACATCAGACTGTATCTGGCTTTCCACTCACTATGATCAAATAGACATTTCCTAAATGAAATGAACTGTATTTGCCTAAAAATGAGGGGTTTTGTTATGATTAGCTGAGTTGGATTCAGCTGTCCAGCAGAACTTACACAGTAAGGTTGATGTTAAAAGCTGA
Organism: Nicator chloris; assembly: GCA_013400495.1. Lineage (NCBI taxonomy): Eukaryota > Metazoa > Chordata > Aves > Passeriformes > Pycnonotidae > Nicator > Nicator chloris. The sequence goes on from WAAE01021262.1 coordinate 517,883, forward strand.
CATATAAAACTTCAGGTTTCAGGTGTGAAGATGTAACTCTATCTTCTGTTATGATGGGTGGTGATAGGAAGATCCAGGGAGTTTCATGTCTTTAAAATTTGACTGAGGCAGGCAAAGGGCAGAGGCAAGAAGATGCTGCAGATAGACCAGAGATGTTGTTTTCAGGCAGTTGTAAATAATTGGCTTTCTTTGAGTTTCTGTATCTCATGGTACCTGTGGCACGTTCAGCTGTATTAGACACAGGAATTAATAGAAAGCATTTGATTGCTTTGGTGAAGAAGTTCAGTGGCATTTTGAAATCAGCTGTTTGATATCAAGCAGTATTTTGAGACTTGTGGCTGACTCAGGTGTACAAGTGATCAGTGCGTAAGACAAGCTCTGCACTGACTCTGGCTGTGTCATGAGACCAAAAGTGCTTTTCTTTGCAAGCACAGGGGTTCATTCTTCAAGTGGGGCTTGGGTTTTGAGGAAAGCAGCCCAGCTTGCCAGGAGCTTTACCATGCTCTGTGTTCGTGCACTGCTCTTTCCGCAGTTGGTATTAATCACTGGGAATAACATTTCTGATGAACTCCTTGGATTTGAAATTCACTTGAAAATATTAATTCAAATTATGACCATACTTGATTGAGCTGCTTCACTGAATTTTTTCTCAAAAATGGGATCATGCAGCAACTGGAGGTGTTTCTGAAGCACTGAAATCACTTTTCCTGTCTTTAAAAGGGACCTGGCTTGCTCTAGGTTGTATTAGACATTGATTTTACAGTAGAGATGAGGATGGCTAGAGCACAGGAAAAGAGCAGTTTGTGAGTTGGATTCCCTTCAGCTGGGCAGCCCCAGCCAGGCCCAGTGGAACTGTGAGCACTGGTGGGAGGGAGGCTGACAGTTCCCAGGGACATGGGGAGGTTGAAGCCATCTCTTGTACTTTTCCCAGTGGTTTCTCTCTCCAGAGGGATCTGACCAAGCTTCCAGGTCCCCTCTTCCTAGGAGAATGTCTGCTGAACAGTTTCAGCCAGTTAAAGCTCTGAGTACAGTACAGGGAGGAAACAGCATTAATTTCTGACCCTACCTACAGCAGAATACAAGAAGCATCTTTATCACTGAAGAGACACTGAAATCTCTTGCAAGACTGACACAAACCTTGAAGCTCAGCTTGCCAGTTTTCAGATCAGTTAGGATACATTGCACAGGAGAGAACTGAGTTCTGAAGTACTTCAGCGTAGGGGTTGGTAAAGACAGACGCTCCAAAGAAATGAAAGTTATTTCCAGGGGCAGCCCATTGCTCCTGCAATAGCTGTTCCAGCAGATTGTTGCTTTTTTAGAAGTGCCCTCTGCACAGGCAGCCTCAGCAAGGAACAAACCAGAGAATGTAAGAGTGTGGTAGGGAATGGTGCAGCTCTGGTACCAGTTCTGTGGGGGAATAAGGCAGAATTACTGATAATTAAAAGTGCAGCACTATCAGACAAAACACATTTGACTTAAACCTTTTCTCTTACTCTTCTTTTCCAATAGAAACTATGTTCCAACTTCCTGTCAACAACCTTGGCAGTTTAAGAAAGGCCCGGAAAACTGTGAAAAAAATCCTTAGTGACATTGGTTTGGAGTACTGTAAAGAACATATAGAAGTAAGTATGGCACGTCCAAGGGTTAGAGCTAAAATGCTGCAGGTTTAGGGGGACAGGGGATATTTTTGTATGCCATGATTTCTTTTTAGACCTGTTTAGGTTCCACACAAAGTAGCAGTTAATTAGAAACTTGAGATATAATGTGTCCGTAAACACTTCTAGAAACATTAGTGGCCACTGAAATCCAGGAATGCTGGAAGAACCAGGAATGGTGTGGGGTGTTGGGGCAGAAATGGTTTTCAGGAGGTGTTTGTGCTGCAGCAGGTGCTGAAGTTCCAGAATCACCTCTGTGCCTGGGTCAGCTCCTGCAAGGGAAGGGTGTTTGTGCTGCTCCTCTGGACAAACTCCATCGCTGTGGCTTTGCCTGTTCTTTCAGTGGCTCTTTAAAGAGCATTTAAGTGAGATGTGTAAGGAAGAAATGCCAGCCCTTCCTGCTTGCAGAATTTGTGGAGCAAACCTCATGTTTAAAGGGAGAATTCTGAACTGGAACAATGTTACTTGCAGTATTCCTTTCAGTGGAAGTGTTATTTTTGAGTCTTTATGTGCTGCTGACTTCATGCCAAAGGTGAAACGCCAAAGAAATGCTTCGTAAGATAATTTCTTTAATAACAGTTGAGTGTCTTGGACATCATACATGTCCAACTTTAAAAGCTTCCTGTGTGAAATGAATTAAAAGCCAAAGAAAACCAATCAGACAAAATAAATACCACACCACCACCCCCAGAAAACCCCAAACCCACACATCAGTTTGGGAACATTTTTCTCCAGGATTGCTTTTGGAATGAGACAAGTTTGTAACTCCGGTGTTGGGTTGGTCGGGAAGATGAGTGGTGAAGATGTTCTGCAGGTGTTTTGTGATACGGAGAATATCCAGAGCTCTCCCCCTCCCAAAGTCCCCCACTGCCCTGAGTGATGGTCTCTGCCTTGGCCAGCAGCACCAGGGAGGGTGCAGGGCTGCTCAGGGATTGCTCAAGGGAGCCCTTGGGCCTTGGTTCTGACTCTCTGTCCTCTCTTCCCGTCTTCCCTTCTCCAGGATTTTAAGCAGTTTGAACCTAATGACTTTTATTTGAAAAACACTACATGGGAGGATGTGGGACTGTGGGACCCATCGCTTACAAAAAACCAGGTTGGTAAGAGTTTCAGTTGACACTGAGGCTGGAGATGGGTCATGCTGAAGGGCATTTCCCAAACATGCCAAGAGCTTTTCCTGCAGTTTTCCTCACAGGTGTTGGCACCTCAAGGGACAGCAAAAAGCTACGTGCTTTTTTCTTAGTTTTATTGAGTTGTTCCTGGTGTGTATCTCAGGAGCCTGGGTGGCCAATACTGCAGAGCTGGTGGGTCCTTGCTCCAGTCAAACAGCTGCACATTAGGAGCCCATTCCCACCTGTTCCCGAGCCTCGCACAATTTCACTGGCCCTCTGGCCAAAGGATCAACAACTCTATACAATTGGCAGTGAGTCTTTTACCTTTCCTTAAATGTTTTGTTCCTGGTTTCCATCCCTTCCAAAGCTGTTTCCCCGGACACTCTCTGGTGCTCAGTGCAGGGTCACTGTCAGTGCAGCCCTGGGTCCCACAGGCTGTGTCCCACATCTGCTTTGGGCATTTCTAGTTCTGCACAGCAGCTCGGGGACACTGAAGTCTGAGCCAGTAATAAAGGAATTCTGAGTTGAGGCAGCACTGGAGGGAGGAAATGATGCTGTTGGTTCAAGCAAGTGGTGTGGGCTGCAGCAGCCTCTGCTGGGGCTGCAGGACAGAGTCAGCCAGCAGTGGCAGGTCAGAAACCTCTCTACAAAGGAATCCCTGTGAGCACCTCAGAGCTCAGGTACTGCTCTCAGAGGAAACTGGGACCCATCCTGTGATGGATTCCTACAGTTCATCTGAAAATGACCATTTAGTACTGTCTTGCATAAAATACACTGATGAACCTTTTTCTAGGTAACCCAGAAGAAAAATTGTGATATGAAAGGAGACAGCTCTTGGTTGCTTGGTTTGTTGGGCCTGTCCACCAGGTGTGTGAGGCTTCAGCAGGTGGCCAGAGCAGATGTTCCAGCTTGGTTCTGCAGAGGGAGAGTGCAGCTCTCCAGCTCCCTCAGCTGTGACCTGTGTGTAGCTCAGTGCACAGGACTTTTTCTGACACTCAGGAGGAATCTCTGTAACTCTGAATTCCCTGTGATACCCCACCTGAAGTGTCAGGCTGCTTGTGGCTGTCCCTAAGGCCAGTGGCACTTCAGACTGTGCTATGGCAGTTGACAGGAGCTGCATTGGCACCGTGTTAAATGGGACAAAAGCTGCAGGCAAACTGCAAGGGTGGAATTCCCAAATTCCTTTTTGTTCCTCATTCAAGATCGATTTAAAAATCAAGTTTTTCTTTGGTCACAAGGAAGAGGCTTGGTGGCTTTAAGGGCTTGTATGGCCTGTGTCTTGGTAAGCTTAAATCCTTTTGTTCACCAAAAAAAAGTTTGGAATTCCATCTTTGCTATTAAAGTGTATAATGGGTGAAGACACTGAAATAGCTCGAGTTCTAGACCCATATTACATCTATAAAGTTTGGCAGATTCAGGGGGGCAGTATCTCATCTGGATACAGTCTCATTTCCTCAAGCAGTCCTGCTTGGCTTTCCCCCAGAAAGGAGCTTACAGGGACCTTTTCTTGCAGCTCAGCTGCAGGCAGGAGGCTTTTTGTGACTGACGGGGAAAGACACTTCTGACTCAGCCTCACCTGCCAAGGTCATGCTTAAACCCTGGAGGGACCCCTTGGCACTCACTCATGTGTATGCTCATGTAATCAGCTTTTTAGGGCCTGATCTGCAGGCCAGAAATGGGAGAGAAGTGAATTGAAGGTCTGAGACAGTTGCAGGGGGGCTCATGAGTATTGTTTAGAAAGATTGTGTAGAGAATATCATGGGTGCTATTTTGCTGAGAAGTGCTGTTGAATATTTAGTCTGTGCTCTGTTCTCTGTTCAAGGACTATCGGACAAAGCCCTTTTGCTGCAGTGCATGTCCCTTCTCCTCGAAGTTCTTTTCAGCCTACAAAAGCCACTTCCGGAATGTTCACAGCGAAGACTTTGAGAACAGGATCCTGCTCAACTGCCCCTACTGTACCTTCAACGCGGACAAAAAGACTTTGGAAACGCACATTAAAATATTCCATGCTCCCAATGCCAATACACCGAGTGGAGGCATCAGCACTTTCAAAGATAAAAACAAACACGAGAGCCTTAAACCCAAGCAGGCTGACAGTGTGGAACAAGCTGTTTATTACTGTAAGAAGTGCACTTACCGTGACCCGCTCTACGAAATCGTTCGAAAGCACATTTACAGGGAACATTTTCAGCACGTTGCTGCTCCTTACATAGCCAAGGGAGGTGAAAAGTCCCTCAATGGTGCAGTTCCATTGAGCTCCAGTGCCCGAGAGGAGGGGGGTATCCACTGCAAACGATGCCTTTTCATGCCGAAATCCTACGAAGCTTTAGTCCAGCACGTGATCGAAGACCACGAACGGATCGGATACCAGGTCACGGCAATGATAGGTCACACGAACGTGGTGGTTCCCAGATCGAAACCTTTGATGCTAATAGCTCCCAAACCCCAGGATAAAAAGCCTATGGGACTCCCTCAGAGGATGGGTGCCCTCTCCGCTGGCAGTGTCCGCTCGCTCTCGTCACAGCAGATGATGAACAGACTCACTATACCAAAGCCCACGTTAAATTCTGCAGGAGTCAATATGATGTCAAATGTTCACCTACAGCAGAACAATTACGGGGTTAAATCGGTGCCCCCCAGTTACGTGGGTCAGCCAGGGGGGAGGCTCAGCCTCAGTGGCAATGCACCTGTTTCTCTTTCCCAACAATCACAAAGCATGAAACAGTTTTCAGCGAGTGGCAATGGAAGGCCTTACACTCTGGGAGGGGAGCAGAGGTCCCAGGCCTCAGCCAGGTACTCGCTGCAGTCTGCCAACTCCTCCTCGCTGTCGTCGGCGCAGCTCAAACAGACGTCGCTGCCGCAGTCCCAGGCAGCGTCCAGAGCTCTGGGTCAGTCTGGCTCCAAATCCCCCGTGGCTGCTACAGGGCCTTCCGCTGTCAACACCTCGTCCACGCAGAAGTGGAAAATCTGTACAATCTGCAATGAGCTGTTCCCCGAAAACGTGTACAGTGTCCACTTTGAGAAGGAGCACAAGGCCGAGAAGGTGCCTGCGGTGGCCAACTACATCATGAAAATCCACAACTTCACGAGCAAATGTCTCTACTGTAACCGCTACCTGCCCACGGACACGCTGCTCAATCACATGCTGATCCACGGGCTGTCCTGCCCCTACTGCCGCTCCACCTTCAACGACGTGGAGAAGATGGCTGCCCACATGCGCATGGTGCACGTGGACGAGGAGATGGGACCTAAAACTGACTCCACCCTGACCTTTGATTTGACGTTGCAGCAGGGCAGCCACACGAACATACACCTCCTTGTCACCACCTACAACCTGCGCGATGCTCCTGCCGAATCCGTAGCTTACCACGCTCAGAACACCCCCCCGGTCCCGCCAAAACCACAGCCCAAAATCCAGGAGAAATCTGACGTACCCGTCAAAAGTTCTCCACAAGCAGCAGTGCCCTACAAAAAAGATGTGGGGAAAACTCTGTGTCCTCTGTGCTTTTCAATCCTAAAAGGCCCCATCTCTGACGCGCTGGCACATCACCTCCGGGAGAGGCACCAGGTGATTCAGACGGTTCACCCCGTGGAGAAGAAGCTGACCTACAAGTGCATCCACTGCCTGGGCGTGTACACGAGCAACATGACGGCCTCCACCATAACGCTGCACCTGGTGCACTGCAGGGGCGTGGGCAAGACCCAGAACGGGCAGGACAAAGGGACCTCGTCCCGGCTGGGCCAGTCCCCCGCGGCCGCGCCGGTGAAACGCACCTACGAACACATGGAGTTCCCCATGATGAAGAAGAGGAAGATGGACGATGATGACTCCCCCTCTGCCTTTGAGGAGAAGCCTGAAGAACCTGTAGTTCTAGCACTGGACCCCAAGGGTCACGAAGATGATTCATACGAAGCCAGGAAAACATTTCTTACAAAATATTTCAATAAGCAGCCCTACCCCACTCGGAGAGAGATTGAGAAGCTGGCGGCCAGTTTGTGGCTCTGGAAATCTGATATTGCATCTCACTTTAGCAACAAAAGGAAGAAATGTGTTAGGGATTGTGAAAAATACAAACCCGGGGTCCTGCTGGGCTTCAACATGAAAGAGCTGAACAAAGTCAAACACGAGATGGATTTTGATGCTGAATGGCTGTTTGAAAACCACGACGAGAAGAATTCCAGAGTCAATGTCAGTAAGACTGTTGATAAGAAAATCAACTTGGAAAAAGACGACAGTTCCTCAGACAGCTACGAAAACCTAGAGGAGGAATACAACGAGAGCCGCAGTCCCTTTGGCCAGCCCATCTCTGACATCAGTGGGAAGCCCTCGTCCAACAGCACAGTGCAGAACCCCCAGGACAGCATAGCCAAGGAAATCATCGAGGAAAACACGTTACAGCCTCCAGAGAAGGCTGAGCAAAAACAAGAGGAAAGCTCTAAATACGAAGAGATGATTGCTGCTGAAGAGCCAACAAAACTGGTAGGTGACGTTTCAGATAGTGAAGGTGATCAGGATGACCAGGATGATGCAGTGGAATGGAAAGATGGAGCTTCCCAGTCTGAAAGCGGGCCTGGTTCCCAGCAGGTTTCAGATTTTGAAGATAATGCATTGGAGGTAAAACCAGAAGTGTGGACAGATGAATCTTCCCAAAGCGAAGATGCCGGGAGCAGTAAACCCACTGTGGAGGCCAAGGGGGGTGGATCTGAAAGCGATGAAGAACAGTCAAAGTGGAAGAATCGTTCCTATGGAAAAGTAGAAGGGTTTTGGTCCAAGGACCAGTCGCAATGGAAAAACGCCTCCGAGCTGGAGGAGAGCCTGGCCAGCGAGCAGATGGAGTGGCAGAGCAGCACGATGGACAGCGAGGACGGCGAGGGCTTCGGGGCCGTGGGGGCCGAGCCCATGCACGGCAGCCTGCCCGGGGTGGAGCTCAGCAGCCAGCAGGCGTGAGCAGCCCTGCCCCGTGCTGGCACTGCCAGGGCACTGTGCCCTGCCAGCTGCTCCTGCTGCCCTGCCAGCTGCTCCTGCCCTGGGCACGGCCAGGCCCGGGCGCCGCTGCTGCCCGCGGTCCTGTACAGACCTGCTGGATGGGGGCTTGGGCTCCTGCTGGGATCAGCACAGTGACCTGATGTGGAGATGGATACGCTGGTGGCTCCAGAATGCACACAGAGAAAAGCAGAGGATTATTTTATCTGCATTTTCAACCCTCCTTTCACCTTGTCCATGTTGAGTTGTGTCTTTCCAAGAGGCCCCTCTCCGGCAGCACCGTGCCAGCGACCCGGTGCCCTGTATAGCAGACTCTGGGGAAATGGAGTTTTCATGTATCATTCTGAATAGTTGAAATGTATATTTGTACAGTCTTTTAGACCTATTCAAGTGAAGCTTATGGAACTGTTCTTGTGTACCCATCATAGATCTTGTTTCTCTTTTTTAGTGTTGCCCTGCTGTGTAATAAATGCTGTATCTAGTTTCCCTAGCAAAGCTTGAGACTGCTCTAGTTTAAATTTTGACAGACTTAGTTTTTGCACATAACCTTGTACAATCTCCAACCAGAGGCCAGCAACATAAAAATATATCTGGGCTCTGTTGTATTATAGAATTTTCTTGTTCTGAATATCCTTGACATGACAACTGATGACAAACATATTTCAGAGCCATTTTCTGAAATCTTTTAAGCTAAAAAAGAAAAATCACATGCAAGAAACAAGTTTGCAGCTACTAATTTTGACACCTTTTAGATCTGTATAAAAGTGTATTGTGTTGAAGCAGCACACTGAGACAAAGTGCTGGGTTTGGATATTTAGTTTTCTCTTTAGTTAACACCAACAAGGTGTTGTATTCATTTATACCATCTAATATATGACACACTGTTGTAGTATGTATAATTTTGTGATCTTTATTTCCCTTTGTATTCTTCATTTAAACATCTAAATAAATTGCTGTATTGTGCTTAATGTAAATATTTGCTTTATTGCATGCATGTGCTCCATTCCTGGTTGGTAAATCCCACCTTCCTATATTCAGTCCTTCTTTTTTGCCTCTGTTTTTCCAAGTGCTCCCCAGCCCTGCTGGGGCCTCTCTGTTTAGTGCTTACTGAATACTTATCTCCTTCCAGGTTATTGAGGATCTACAGAATAACTTGGGCTGAAGTGTGTTGCTGTTCAGTGCTGTAGCACAGTTATAAATAGCATTGTACTGGTTTGCTTGTCCTGCGTCCTGGGGAAAGGAGGTCTGAGAATTCCTCCATGAACACAGATCTGCTTTCAGCTGGAAAATCCTTCCCTGTGTGTCCAGAGCACAGGGCCTGGGGGCCAGGAGGGCAGTGCTTTGGAATACTGACCACAGGGAGGAGCACAAGGCTGGGCCAGCCTGGAAGGTAAAAGAAAGTGAACACCAGAAAAACTGAAACAGAGTTGTTTAAAGCTGTGCTTGGTTTGGCCAGGCCTGCGGAGTGGCCCCTGTGCAGGGACCTGAGGAGGGGACTCTGCTGTGATGAGAAAAAAACTGTTCCTCCGTGCAGTGGGGAAGTGCAGCAGCCTTTACCTGTTCAGCAGTGACATAAACAATTTGGTGTCCTTTTATCAATGTGCCATATTTGTCGCAGTACCTGGCAAGGTAATCTTCATATTAGCAAACTATAGTTAAAAATCAGATTTCAGTGTTCTGAACTCCTGGGTGTAGTCAGTGAAAAGTAAGACTGAAATATGAATTCTTTAAGAGTGTTTCATTTGCCAGAAAATTCCAGGAAATGCCATTTTATACAGTGATTAAATTAAAGGTCTTGCACACAACCATTCTCTTACCAGGATATCAAGAAGGATGAAGGGCAGTTATTTTAAGTCTTGGCATAAATTTTCTAGTATTTCAAACCAGTTACTCTTCAAATCTGGCTTTGAGGCTGGTCACGGATTCCTCTCCAGCTTTGAGGCTAACCACACTTTTGAGGAAGTCAGAAAGGGGAAGAAAATAGCGCAGTAAAACTGGAAGAACCTTAACCCGATGTGTGTAATTCAGGATATCGTACCATGAACTGATTGGGCTGGAAGTTCCCTGCGTTTCACAGCCCCTCTGCAGTCCTGGAGCATTAGAGAGTCCTCTGCATCCCCAGCCCCTCCCACGGTGCTCCCAGGGGAGCAGCTCGAGCTGACCCTGACCCTGTGCAGGGTCCCGGGGCGTGGGGAGCAGCGCGGCACAAGGAGCAGCAGGTCTCTGCTCCAAGGACTCCGTTTCAGCCGCTGTCCCTGGCCTGAAGGAAGGAGCGTTTTCTGTCGCGGCTGCCCGGCGCTGTTCGGGCTGCAGCAGCCGAGGCTCGGTGCAGGATCCAGCAGGGAGCGTTGCCAGCCCCGCAGCTGAGCTGTGCCCTGGCACCTGCCGGGACCCCCCTGGGGACAGGTGGGGAGCTGGGGCAGCCCCAGCCCGCTGCACAGCTGGGGTTGGTGCTGTGCAGGCTCAGGCAGAGCTCAGATGTTGAAGCCTTGGTGGTGCACAGGCTGACTGAGGTGCTGTGGTCCAACACTGCTGGCTTTTCCTCCTGCTTCCAGTGTGCTCCTCCCTCCTTCCCCTGCCCTCTTCCCTGAGCAGGGATTTCCCAGCAGGGACACAGGGCAGCTTTGTGAACTCCAGCTCTCTGTGCCATGATTCACACCCAAAGCCTCCCTTCCCCTCAGCACTGTCCTGTGGGGCCGTGGCTGAATCCTCCTGCTCTGGGATTGCTGCTCAATCAAAACATTGCTGATGTCAGAGGTGTGCAGTGAAGGTTCATTGCACGAGCTCTGAAATCAGCTCCAGTGCCATCTGCTGCTGCTGTCTCTCTGTCCCGCAGTGACAGCTGCCTAACAGCAGCTCACCAGCCCATACTTGACCCTTTGACACGTATATTCATGGCAAACCTGAATATCCACTCAGTATTTTTACAGGAAAATCCTGTCATGCTTGCCACTAAGAAATGAGCAGATTTCAAGTACTCACTAGTACAGTCACAGGAAAGTTTCCCATTGTGTAGAACATACATTTCACACACAGCTATGGTAGGAAAACACATTCATTTCCATTTTGGTCAGAACCAAAAGATTTCAGGAATATGTCATGTGCTTTGTCTCTCCAGTTTTGTTAATAAAGAAGCTGATATTTGCATAAGCTGGTTGGTGTAACTAGGAGTATTTTGTTCCTTTTACAACTGATTTGCCTCTCTGTAACCCCAGCTCATTTGTGATGAGCCATTACAGGAACCTGCATTGCAGGGGCAGAGGCAGCCACTTGCTCTTCTCTCTATTGCTTTATATTTTAATTTGACTTTATCTTTCATCATCAGTCCCACTAATAAATATGAAAAGGTTGTGTTCATTTATTTCTGCATCAGAAGAGCTTTGGTCTCCATGGTTACAGCCATGCAGCTTTACTTTCACCATAAGCTTGGCTTTTTTTTTTCCCTTTACAGACTTTGCAGTGGGTTCTCCATCTTGAGCTTTTCCACAGGCATTTTTAAAACAAGCATTTTTTTTCATTTCTCCATATTGTACTTGATGCAAAGCCAATCATCTGAAAGGTACATCCCCTCCTCAGTTCCCTATGCAGAGAACTAAGGGGGTTTGGTTTTCCTGGGCCTATTTTGAAGTAAAAACCTTAAAAATGCCACAGGTGCAGAGGTCCTGGTGGTCCTGGCTAAATCACACCTACACTGCAAAAGGCACATCCAGAGGTCCAGAACAGCTGCACAGAAAGTTTATTTCTATCATTCAGGTTATATCACACAAGAGCTTGTAAAATACTGCTCCTGCTGCAAAGAGTGTGCTGGAAGCTTCAGCCACATGTTATTTATGGCATTTTAAAATTCTGCCATTGACTTCATATTCTTTTGCAAAATCTGAGTGTTTGGAGCTGGCAGTGTTGGCACAGGCCTGCCAGGTTTGACAGGCTGCACTAGAGCACTCTTCAACCCCCTGATCATTTCAAATATAAAACATGAAGGTAAACAAAGTGAGCTTTTGGACATGGTCTTCACTGATTTTGGAAGCTCAATCAAGTACAGACTTGTACAGACTTCTGGGATCAAATCTTGGAATAAATCTTCCCTCTCCACAGAGCTACAACAGGGTCAGAAATCTGTGCTTCCCCTTAGAGCTGCCAGCCAAAGACCTGAGATGTAAGAGTCAGGATGTCCTAGAGGATGACCCGTTAAGAATAAACTCAGGCACCTGTCCTAGAAACCTCGTGGCTATCAAGAATTACTTACTTGGATTTTTGGTACCTACACAGTTCCCAGGGAGAAAGTCTTCAGCTGGGGAGGGCTCTGCAGGTCAGGGGTGAGGTGGTGGCAGGGGGTGTCTCTGAAACAGAAACAGGGCAGAAATTCAGCTGCTTGCTCAAGAACAGGAAATAATACTTGAGGGAATTGTCTGCTAAAAGAGACAAGGGGGGTGGAATCATCATCTCAGAACTGAAGTTGCTCTCCAATAATAAAAACTGACTTTGTAAGCAGTGCTGAAAATGTGAAGTTGTTTACTCTCACACCTGATTCTACAGACTTTGAAATCAGCTGGGTTAATACTGAACAGATAAAAATAGAGTAGAACACGGGGGAAATTAAGTTTTAAAGCACAGAGAAATGCAAATGAATTAGTACCACTTGAAAATACTGACTACAGAAGAAATACAGAAAGGGATTTGGGTTTCCTTCTGGGGTTTTTAAGAATTCAAATAATTGATTAATCCTGAATTGAGGAGATAAAATAATTTCTTTCTGTGATGCAGCAATCCAAACCTCTAGCTAAAATCCCAGTCTCGATGGAAAAGGAGCCTGTCTTTCCCCTGAGGTTGATGCTCTCCAGGCTCTGAAGTTCACCCATTTCCAGCGGCCACTTTGCTTTTAGATTAAATCCTCCCATGTATTTGCGTGCAATTCTCCTCCCTGTGTTTCATCACCTCCTTCCCATAGGCACAACTTTTAATGTAACACAAACCCAAGTTTTTCTTCTCCAGCTCACAGCCTTCACAAGCACTGGGTAAGACAAGGTGAAGAATCTGAACTGACCATGGAAGTGCTACTGGTCATGACCTGCACCCCTGTGAAACAGAAAGGACAAAAAGCCTGAAGCAAAGAAGCTGTGAAAATACCCAGCTGTAATAATTCATGGTGGAATATGAACACTGTCATTGTCTTCCCCAAAATAAAAGTAGAGAGAAGGGAAAGTTACGGATTACTCCAGTTTCCCAAGTAAAACAATCTGTCCCTCATTTCTAGGGCAACACTGCCAGTGGTCACACCGGGAGCAAACGGGCTGCAAATTACAGTAATTAGGCTTAACGAGCTGGGTGCCGGTCTGTTTGCTGAAAGCACCGGCCAGAGCAACCCAGCTTCACTGAGGGCACAGCCTCTCCCACCAGCCTTGAAAGCAGCCTCTGGCTTTCCCACAGCTCATGAAACCACTGTCCCGCTCTGGTTAGTAACAAGTTACTTGAGAGGTAGTGAGAGCAAATTGTCCAAAATTCTTCCAAAAAGATGATGCCACAGTTGCAATGAGAATTTATTTTTTTTAGATCCCTGGGATAGTAAATCTTGTGCTTTGACGTCTAATATCTTACTATTTCTATAATAGTACAGCTATTTTGACGCACACCTTCCCCTCTGACCTGCAGGTACCACGTGCTTTCTCCGTACCCCCTTGCCATGGGGCATTTTTGGGGGTGACTTCCCAGAACTGAGCCATAACCACTTCCAAAAGCACTCCTCCTTTGGTGGCATCCACCAAACTCATGGAGGAACTCTTGTTACCAGCCTGAGTTAAAGGAAATACTTCGCTCTTATCTGAGGTTCAGCTGCTGAATCACTGGGAAATGAGAGGCAAAGCTCCCAGTGCACACAACGCTTTCCAAAGAGGGGCCCAAGGAAAGCTTTTTCCAGTGGGACAGATGGGCAGGAGGAATCTCTGTGCTGTGCACAGCTCACAGGCTGAGATGAAATCATTCCTTTGTGGCCAGGCTGCTGGGAAACTCAAAGGAGAAGTGAGGTGGTTGCCTGCTAAGCAGGAGGGGGATGTGGGGAAGAGGGAGAAAACGTCTTGAAATTCCAAGGGCTGTTGAAGTGATCAAAAGAGAAAGGTTTAAATAGAAGCAAAGAGCTTTTTGCCTCCAGATCACTGGATTCCTGTGTGTGCCCAGATCAGAGAGGCCAGATCACGCCGACTGCTGGGAGCAGATCTCTCTTGATCTGCCCCTGTATTCTCTTAACTTAAAGATCCAACAATGAGGGAGTAAACTGAGAAAATAAAGATTAAAGGAATTACAGAGGAATTTAGCATTTGGAAGGCAGCATAGCATGTTCAGATGAGGCCTGATCAAATAATAGTAATGAAAGGATTAAAACATTTGAGAAACATTTAAAACAAGAGCTTTCAAAAAATCGAGTACACACAACTCTGCACTTGCAGGCAAATAAAAGCACTGGCATGTAGAATCATGCCTGGAAGAATAAAACTTCTGGTGGCAGCTTTAGAGCCTTCAGTCAGCTGCATTTTAACAGGCAGCCAGGTTATCCAGGGAGACAAATAGTGTGACACACTGTGGAAGGCACTAAAAGCACCCTGGAGAAATGCAGCTGGAAGCCCCCAGGCCTCAGATGACACAGTGAACACAAGGAGCAGGAAGAAAAGGACCCATTTAAGGGCAGAGTTGTCACTCTGACAACTGCAGCCCAGCATCAGAACAGCAAAGCTGGGTCTAAAGGTGATCACGTCCAGGGTACATCACACCCAGGTGGAAATTCTCTTCAGGATAGGAGTAGTTTCTGTCCCAAGGCAAACACAGCAATGTCACACCACTCCAACTGCCAGAGCACAAGCCTTGGACCCCAGTTTTGCTTTCCTCCCGCACTACATATCCTTCATCCAGCATTCCTTGCAGGAGGTGGATTCCATTCTCCATATGGAGCACCTTTACTATCACAGACAGATAAAGGAATCAAACTACTGCTCTGTAAGCCCAAAATGACTGAATGAGGAGCACAAGCTGCAGAATGTTCTTCCTGGAGAAACACAAAAATCCTTTCCTTCCTGTTGTTCCAAACATTTCTGTGCAAGCACTTTGGAGCAAAGTCAATTCTTGGCAAGCTCCAGAAAGCATCACATAGATCCTGTTCACTGAAACTGGTCATTAATGACAACCTTTCACTTACAACATATAATTTCCTCAAGGCAAGGGTAAATCAGGCTTCCCTTGTGAAGTACAATACCATGAAAATACAAAAAATCTGCCAAAGAGTTATTTGTATTTCATAAATAATAATGAGATACATGAAGTGAACTTAGAAAAAACACAGGAGAAGAAACCAACAACCATGTCCCACTTTTCCCCCCTCAGTCTCTTCAGATCTGTTCAACAGCTGCAGTAATGATCTGCACAAATCAATAATCTTGCTGAAGCCTTGGGAACTCAGTTCACTGGCTGCTTGGTAAGGAGGCAGAAAGCAAGGATGCACACAGGAGTGTGGGATGCAGCAGAGGTGGGGCAGCTTCCAGGACCTCACCACAAAATGTGTTCTGAGTGCAGTCCCAGACTTGGTGTTTGGTCTGTTACACACCAGGTGATGGATTCAGCTCCTCACTAACAGAACCATTTCCCAAGGTGCTGATGCCAGAAGGAGCAGGTCCTTTCCAGGAGAAGGTCTGGATGTGTTTTGTTGCCGTTTGTGGCTGGTGTGACAATCTGTGTCTGTGAGGCTTCCTGGGGCAGCCAGCCCTGGCTCTGGCGTGCCCAGACTCCCAGCTGCCTCGTGCTCAGCTTCAGGAAAGCCAAAAGTGAAACAAGGAATGAGACAAACCAAGATAAATTAAACCCAACATTTCTGAGCATTTCAACCTTCAGGATCAGCACAGGCAGAGACCTTCACAGCACCCTTCCACCACAAATGCTCTCATTTTACCAGTAAGGTAACTCCATGAATTCTTTGTTCTGGCTTTTACTGCCAGCTCTGCTCTCAGGTTCCCAGGTCCTTGTCCAGAGGGACAATCTAAGGACAGTCTAAGGCAGATCCAGAGAGGGACTATTACAGCAAGGTGGTAAAAAAAGAAAAAAAAAAAAGAAAAAAGAAAAAAGAAAAAAAAAAAGAACAACAAACACTAACAAAACCTTTGGGACCAGACAATGCATTTGGGGATGCTAAAGCTGCTGGTTCACATCATTGTGAGGCTGCTGTCAATCAGCTTAAATGTCAGGGCAATCAAAGCAGGTTCTTGATGACTGGAGAAAAGCCAAATGTCATGTTCAGCTTCCAGAAGGCTGAGGAGGAAGAACTACAAGGATGTTCAGCCTAACCTCAGTCCCAACAAAAATATGGAGCAAAACCTTCTGGAATTCATTTGCAGCACTCCAAAGGAAAGGAGGTGATCAGAAAGAGTCAGCCTAGCTCTATCAGGGTGAGCAGTGGTCAGTGCCCCTCATGCCCAGCTGCCAGGAGGAGCTCTGCAGGCAGGGCTGGTGCCCCAGAGAGCAGCAGCTGCCCTGATCCAGCAGCCCCTGGCAGGGCAGAGGTGGCACAGCGGGGATGGGGACGAGCACAGCCAGGCTGAGGGGTGACCACTGAGTCAAGAACTGTGCCTGGCCTGGGGCTGGCAGGCCAGCAGGGCTGGCTGCACTGACACCCTGGGAGCAGGCCCAGCAAGGCTGGACACGCTCCTCATGAGCAGAGGCTGAGCCAGCTGTTCCAGGGAGAGAAGGAACGGGGGTGGGAAGCACCTTGGACACTCCAGCAGATCCTGCAAGTGTGGCAAAACTGCAAGTGCCAGATTTAGCCTGGCAAAATACTCAATATTCTAATGCTCATTGGGAAGGCATTCAGACAAACAGAGACTGATCCTCCCACAAGTCACAGGAGATGGAAAATGACACTCATTTTCCAAGAGTAATACAGCAGGAACTAAAGATCAGTGAGGGCTGGCTTGTATGTCAACCTCTAGTGAGCAGCTGGGATGCTGTTCTGTGATGGTACAGCAGAAATTTGCCCACCAATACAAGAACAGCCAGCATGCTTCACTGTCCCACAAAGCTGAGGAACTTGTTTCCAGCTGAGACCAACAGCTGATGCTCAGAGTGTAAAAGCAGGGCAAGTATGCAGCATTCCTGCCTGAGATACTCACCTAAGCTATAGGAATTTGCAGCATAAGAGTTCCTAAAAATAGAAAGATAACTTTGCTAAACAACTTTGATGATTTTTAACATATAAATCTTATTTCAGCTACAACTGCAACAGCGGGTTCCAAACTTCAGTGATACATCACATGTAAAAACCCTCCCTTAGTCAATTTGAAGACCATTTCTTGATAATTTCTACTTACTGTCTCATGCAATTTCAGATTTCATACACTACTGGATTTTTGTTCAGTGTGGAAAAGAGAAGACTAAAATCTGCTTAGCTGTTTCCCAGAGGGATGTGGTTCCTAACTCCTGCTCCAGATGCCTTTTCTTGTCCTGCTGCAACAGGATCAGAACTTCAATCAAAGATGAAACCATAGATGCAGAGAGGAGCACAAGATGATTTTGATTTTCTGTCTTGGTACTTTCCAAATAGTTCCTAACTTTCAATTCTTTCTTGCCTGTGACTGACGTGTGAGTTGCAGGTTTTCCTGAGCCCATCTGGATTACTTCATGATCTCTTTCTTTAATGAAGAATGCTGGTTCACAGATCAACACCACTCACGTGAGGCTCCCTCGCATCAGCCCCAATTGCATCATAATTTATCAACACCTTGTTTTGGCTAGAGTTTTCCTCTGAGTCTCTCAGTGTTGCACGGTCTGTCTGCAGCTCTCTGCAGTTGCCATCCCCTTTTGTGATCTCAAAATAACCATGTCAACAACCTTTCCCACCTCATTGTTTACATCATTTTCTAAATCCTTTGTGAACGCTGAGCAGCCTGCTAGAGGTACAGACAGCACCTCAAAGTCTTCTTCCCAACCCTCTTAGTTCAGGAGCACATAAAATATTTGGGATCCCAAGAGGATGATGGGGCCAGCACTGCGCTTTTACACTTCGCAGGCCCATCATGGAACATATTTGAATATGTGACTTAGGAACCTGACAAAAGCACAGCCACAGTGCTTAGGTGGGAGGAGAACAGCCCAGATAGTCCCTTCCCTGATACAAGCCTCTGTTTCTTTTTTTGTAAATGTTCTGTTTTATGGGCTGGAAATTATAATGGGTTTGCAATCCCACGAGGTCCTGCTTCAGGGGGCACTCAGGAAAGGAAAGAGTTAAACAGGAATGGTGGGTGCTCTGCACAGATTAACCAAATTTTTCTGAAAGAAACACAATCAGGGAACAGTTCTCCTTCAAGTTGTGTCAGCAGGCAGAGCAGGGCACAGCAGGGCTGGGGGAGCCCAGGGCACCCAAACCCCCCAAGCCCACCAGGGGAGCGGCGGGTGGGCACGGCCCGGGGCCGGGGGTCGGGCTGGTGCACACGGACACACGGACACACACACGTCCTGCATGTCTGTTCCTGACAGAGCACTGGGCAATCCCTGCAGGTGTGCCCAAGCAGGCGCAGCCCGGCAGGGAGCCCCAGCCCAGCCGAAAAGCCAAATCCTTCCCAGCAGAGCGCGTTTCAGTGCCCGGCTGAAACGCAAAACCAACATGCTCATACCTGTCTTTTTTTTTTCTCCAGCCATACTGACACATGGACTCTGCGACAAAATGAACGCTACTGAAGCCCCAAAATATCTGCACTGACTATAAATATATTATGAAAGAGCTTTAAACTCTGCCCTGAAGCACTTCCCGATTGGCTGCCAATGATGTCACACAGCCCCGGAGCCCGGCGGAGCGCCGGGCTGGGGAGGCTCCGCTGGAGCGCGCACCGCCGGCAGCGGGAGCGCGCACACGCGGGGACAAACACGGTGGAACCGCATAGTGGAACCGTACCGTGTAATCCCACTGTAACCACAGTGTAACCCCATTGTAACCACAGTGTAACCTCACTGTAACCACAGTGTAACCACACGCTGACTGCCCCATAACCACACCGCAGCTACAGCAGACCCACAGCAGACCCGCACCTTCCCCCAGGACCCGCTGTGCCCTCAGGCCCTGCTGTGCTCAGAGCCCAACCCCAAGGCACAGGACAGCACTTTACTTGGAGAGAAACCTTCCTAAAGGGTACAGTAAATCAGCATTTGGGTGTTAAAGACACATTTGTGTACATTCAGAGCAAGTAGTTTGGTCTTTCCCAGCAGTTGTGACCTTACATTTCAAGTCAAAAGTGAGCTAAGTACAGTACCCTTCCCTTTCCCAACAGGAACCTGGCCTATCCTGTTTGAATAAATTGCTATGGAAGTGAGGAACTTTTTACACAAATCCCAACAATACCACTATCCCTGGCTGCTCTAAGCCCTGTCCAGCCTGGCCTTGGACTCTTCCAGGGATGAGGCAGCCACAGCTTGTCTGGGCAACCTGTGCCAGGGCATCACCACCCTCACAGCAAAGAATTTCTTCCCAATATCCCATCCAACGTTGCTCTCCGGCCATTGCCCCTTGTCTTGTCACTCCAGGCCCTTTTAAACAGTCCCTTTCCTTCTTGTGGGCACCTTCAGGTGAAGGCTGCATGTTTTTATCCACTATTGTTCCTTCTGCCTTTCTTTGCAGTTTCATATTAAAGACAAATGTGCTAAAATCAGCCACAGGAAAAATCCCCACAAGCTCAGTGTCTGAAAAACTCCCGCTTTCCTCGATTACTCCTAAAGGATCTCTTGACCGTTGAACCCAGCACATACCATGGGTTATTTCAAGTGGAACGAGTCCATTAACTTGTAAACACTCCTGGAAACCGGGAGGCAGCGCCAGCCCGGCTCCTGCTCACGGCTCCAGGCAGAGCCGCAGTCCGTGTGTTCACACTCGCCATCTGCTCGGCTGCGTTTGTACCACCGGAGAAAATGGGACTGCTGAGTAAAGACTCCTCAGAAGCGTGAGAGGAGAAACCAGACCTCACCGAGCCATAAACTCGGGGATTATTTGGATTTCCCTTACAGCCGCACACCCCTCGCGCTCTCACCCCTCAGCGCAGAGGCACCTGTGTAAAACGGGCTGTTCAGCACCGCTGCCTGCGCATGGCGACGCTGGGAAACCGGGAAAAACCAGCCGGAGCCCGGGCGTGTGGAGTGCGGGCAGCGAGGGACCGGGCGGGGACAGGCGGGACCGGGCGGCAGGCGGAGCGCGGGGGCGCGCGGGGATGCGCAGGGATGCGGAGGGATGCGCAGGAATGCGGAGGGATGCGCGGGTGAGCGCAGGAATGCGGAGGGATGCGCGGGTGAGCGCAGGAATGCGGAGGGATGCGCAGGAATGCGGAGGGATGCGCGGGTGAGCGCAGGAATGCGGAGGGATGCGCGGGTGAGCGCAGCGATGCTCAGGGGCGCACACGGAGCTGCCGCTGGTGCGAAGCAAAGCCCCTTCTCCTGAACACCAGGACATCAGCCCAGAGTGCCCGAGGCCACGGGACCAGTGATGGAATGTGCTCCATTCTGGGAAACAGGCATGGGTTAAATTCATTCTTTTCAAAAATTAGATTTACAGTACAAATCTCTTCTCACTCTCTGGGAAACTAAGGAAGATCAATACTTTGCCCCAAAAGTCACACACAGCTGAAAAAAGGGGCTTTAGCAGGACATACTGATGGTACAAACGCCTGAGCACAAGGCATTCTTTAGACTGAAAACCCCTTCACCTGGTGCCAGATCCTTCATCCTTCACACTCACGCCCTTTTACTGCCAGCCCAGCTCTTTCCTCTGCACAAAGCAGCCCAGGTGTTTCCTGAATTCACTTTGCCTTTCCAACACTTCACTCATTCCCATATTAATGAAACCCATATGGTTAAGTATTACTGCCCTCCCTGTCTTCCTCAAGGCCCTTTTCCAGAGACTTGAATTCACTTTATGAGTAGTTTTCTCTGCACTACAAAAAGTTGCAGAGATTTTACGAACACCTTTCACGATTCTGAAGGCTACTATAAAATGGCTTATTTACTTGAGCCCATTTGGACATGAGGAACCCAAGATGAGTGTCTCCTATTTTCAAAAGTATCTTGGTCCAAGATCACCCCTTTTACAGCTTCCCACTTAAGAGCCACTTCAAGAATTAATGTGGCAGACTGCATATATTAAACTGGAAGCTCAGAGACAGAACAGCTTGCATGAAGACAGCTGCAGTGATTTTCAACCCCAACTGAATCCTGAGTATAAATTATAAACTTGTTTTTATACAGTAAAATGTTTGTAAACAGATAACAATTTTATAGCTTTTTTTTTCTTTTTTTCCTGTGCAGAAACAAAATAGGAACAGAATAAACACAGCAATTTTTGCTTTTGTCACACTGAGACCACAATTTCCACAGACATTCCTGTGATGGGACACCATTCCAAAAGTATCTATTACATGGTTACAGCAGTCAGGAGAGGAGCATAACGTGCCTGGAGCCAATAATCCACAGAAATATGGTAAAACAAAGTTCCTAACACGCTCACCACAACTATGGCTGGCAAGAACAGAAATTCTCAGTGTACTAAAATCCATCTGAAATGTTTAACCCTAACATCATACAATCTGCAGGATATTTCCTCATCTGAGTTGGAATATAACGTAGCTGGTAGAGGACAGACTGAGAAAAACAGTATAACCAAAGAAACCCTGAAATAGGAAACAGAGTCAGCCTTCCCTACTAAGGCAATTCTAATATTTGGGAAACGTGGTTATTTTCTCTGAACAGCAGCTGTATGAATGGCACACCTGTAACAAAGTTACAGCCCAGCTTTATGAAGAGGAGCCCTGACCCGTAAGTATTTCACACACATTGTTTTGTAACACTGAGCACACACAGCCCTGACGGTGTAAATGTGGCACTGAGCCTGCACTGCAGACAGAAATGCAAGTACAGACAGCAAAGCTGCTGCAGCTGCAGCCACTCCCCCTGCCCCAGCAGCCAGGCCTGCAGAGCTGCAGTGGAACATGCAAACACTGCCATCCCAGTGTGAGCAGCAGCTCTGCCCCTGCATTCCTGACAGGAGCAGCAGAGGGACTGGGGTGAGGAGACAATTCCTGCTATTGACTGGCACCAGCAATACCTGCTCTGTAACTCACTTTAACTCTGCACAGGGCAGTGTTATGTAAAACACTACCGAAGGAAGATTTTTCCTGCCTTTCAAGAGCAAGCATCAGAGCCAGCACCCGTGTGCTGCAGAGTGCATTTCAAGCTGAACTAACCAATAGTCCCTGGCACTGATATGGGGGAGGAGCTCTGGTTCCTATTTTCTGGCACAGATCAGACCAGCTTACAGAAAAGCAGCATTTTACAAATCTTTACATATGTAGCCAGAAGCTTTTGTCAGTGAGGTCCAATTATAGCTTAAAAACAATTCCTATGACAAAAAAGAGATGAGAGCGCTAATGAAGGTGCCTCTCTGACAAATCAAGTTTTTGCTAGCTGTTTTTGTTCATTCATTTGATCTCAGTAGTGGAATTTTATAACAAGAATTGGCTCAGTATCTTTCAAAACATAAAGGGCCTAATCCCTCCCATTACAGAACAGGAAGTTAGAAGCCAATCTTAGCACTGACTGAAAAAAGGAATCTGGATTGTTATTTTAACTTCTTTGTTGCACATAAATGAGACCATTTTTCCCCCTGGTGCCACTGCAGCATGATGGCTCCATTAAAAGCTGGTTCTCCCCAATAAGTGGCATCTGTTTACACAAGAGCTTTGCCCCAGGTGCTGTCCCTGCAGCACTGGTGGCTCTGCAGTGTCCCCCGTTGCTGTGTGTGTAACTCCTGTGCTGCGCAAACCCTGATGGTTGTGCCTGTGCTGCCCTGCCTGGCACAGGGTGACAAGGACACGTGTGCTACAAAGCCCTTTTACACTGCTCGGAGTGCAGTCAAACACAATCCGTTCAGCTGGGACAGGCAGTACTTCTGTATTTTCACTTCTGTTCTTGCCCACTTGAAAACTGCAAACTGTCCAGCACTGTGACAGCTGAAATCTTGACTTCTGGGCCTCCTGCATCCTCTCCCTTGAATGCTCCCATTTAAAATGGTTTTCTTTCTCAACACAGAACCAGCTAGGGCTCTCAAACCACTTAATGCATCAGTCCAGGTCACAATGGAACTGGATGAACTTCCAACATAGCTGCAGGTAAAATAAACTGAATATTCCCCTAAAATTCTTAACATTAAATATTTAAGCACATGCCAGATTTTTTTATTTTCCCCATTATTAAAAAAAATGGCCTGTAGTACTCAGCACTTGAAAATTAATGAGTTTTAAATATGAACACAGTACACCCCCAGTTTTGAAATACTCTGCTCTATTTTCTCTCCTCTCATCTTTCCCATCTGGTATGGCTTAGTATTAATTTAACAAATATTTTTCTTCAAGGCTGTCATAAAAATCTCATAGCACTTTGGAAACACCAAATATTATCTCGTGAGGTAAATTAGGACACAAGAAGTAGTGTGACATACATGTGATCACACATTGTCAGTGGCAAAGAATAACAGAAAGTGCAATATGTGCTGCTCTGGAGCCTTCAGGAACAGAAACTGCTAATATAGAGCGAAGAGTGAGCCTGACACCTCCCTCGAGTTACATTTGAAGGATGATCTGCAAAAGTTAAAAAGTGCAAAGTCTCCACATAGGAAAGATTTCTTACTCCAGTGATTTATTTGTGATAAGACACAGCTTGCTGTCCTCTACATGAAGCAGAACCTGGACTCCACAGAGCTCCTCAGTTCTCCTGGGCTTTGTTCTCCCAGAGAAGGGCTCTCCTATCCATCCATGGAGGCTGCAGCCAGCAGTGTGGGATCCCAGAGCCCCTGGGAAGCACCGTTAAGCACAGGTCTCTTTCCTAGATCCTCCAGTCAGACTCACCAATAACTCCAGCTCATTACTGAGCTCAGGTGAACCAGTAAAGGAACACAGAGAATGTTCCATAGGCCACTCTCAATTTCACACTTCCATTTCTGAGAATCAGCTCTAGGTGTCAGGAAAAACCAGCAGCCAGCACCTTAGCCAGAACAAGACAGCAAACCCCACCTCGGAGGAGCAGCTGCTGGTCTACAGATTACAGTATTTGTATGGGAAGAAAGACAGTAAAAAGCCTCCAGAACAATTATCTAATGAATGTGCACTTTTTCTTTATACCAGCAGCATGAGATTTTTTGGAGGTTATGTTTTATAAGTCTGCAATTATACAAGGCTTAAAAATACTCTTAAAATAAATATTTGACAAGGTTCTCAGCCATTGCCATTGAAAGAAAATTCCCAGCTTTAAGAACACAACAGCTATTACAAGCTGAAAACAGCAAGAGTTGCTGATGTCTAGCTTTCTTCCATCAGAAGATATGACTGGATTCTTTAAACTCCACATGCTGAAGTTCTCTAAAATAGATTTCCTGTCCTTTCTCTGAGACTGCTGCACCCCATTCAGCCAGGGCACAGATAACATCTTTGAATAAAAATGTCTGAAATCACAGTTTCTCCCATACGAAGTTCAAGCTTTACAGTAGAAAAGCTTTTCTGCCACAGAGCTGCACACTTCACAAGAGAAGGTTCCTTCCCCTGTTCTGTTCCCTCTGGAGGTGTTTTATTCTTACAACCCAGCAGACTTACCCAGCCATGTTTGTAATTTAGTACAAGGTCCTTTCTGTTCAGCCTGCCTCTGGATATTCCAAACACAAAGAGTGAACTCCCATAACTCACTTTTCTCCTACAGATTAGATCCCTTTTTTTCTTCACTAATGTCATCATTCCAAGGTGCTTGCAAGCATGAATACACCATTATGCAAAATTTCAAAATTTTTCTTAAAAAAAAAAATTAAGGCACTCTGCTTGTTCAAGCCCAACTCAAGGAAGTATCTGTGTTTCCAGCCTGGTCTTTGTGTTCTTACTGGTGTCCCAGTTACACACCATTGTTTGTACGGGCAGCCCAGCCCTGCAGAACCTCCAGCTTTGATCTTTTTTCCAGATTGGGTATTTGCTGCAGATTTAACAACTTTGGAAAGTTTTAGGGAATAAAACCAGATCAATTCAGATAATGAAATTAAGGAAAAGTATGTGTTGTTTAGCTCATTCGAAAAGCCCCGGTGCCTTCATAAGCTACAGCAGAGATTTTAAATTGGCAGAAAACTACCCTCATCTGGGACATATTTTCCCATTTCCAGGAAAATATGACTGAATTTGGCCAAGTTACAATTCTTTACTGAATTCTTTACTCTATATAAACTGTGTTTTCCTGAAGATTCACTGGAGTTTGACAGCTGAGGATGAAATCAGTGTGCACCATCTCCTGTCCATGCCACACTGAACAGATATTATTCTCTTGGGCAGTTCCTCTTTGCCCTGGACCTGCAGGAACAGAACGGGATTCTTCCTGCAGCTGAAGCTTCCAGAGCTTGCTCTGGCACCTGACAGAGCTGTGAATTTGTGCAGTTGTACCTAGTGCTCACTGGCACCTGTGAGGAACAGAAGGGCTGAGGTCAGGAAGGGCTACCTGGAGCTACAGAAAGGCTTCTTTAACCACACAGAAAAGAGTGAGGATCTTTTAGCTAGAATGGAGAGAACCTGGCACTGGGCTAATAGTGCAGGGAATTTTGGGGGGGCATTTTCAGGTATTTAATCTAGAATCTCAAAGCATAAATGACTGCTGTAGGTCACTTAATCCATGGATGAAGCTTTATAAACTCCAGCAGGTAGTTGTACATTTTACTGATTTACTTGTACATTTACATTTTACTCCAACAGGTACTTGTACATTTTTACTTCCTAAAAAAGCAAATATACAAACGAGTCACATTTTTCACAAAACGTGACTCATTAGTGTTTTTGCTTTTTTATGTAATTGTGTTTTAAACAACTGAGTATGAACAAAACAATATAATATATAATTACTATTAGTAAGATTTTATGGTATTTTTATTACCAGAAGGAGTAGATCAGTGCAGATCAAGTGCTTTTATAGTGCTCTAAATTCTGCAATAGCAGAGCAAACAGTGGAAGCTTTCTCCTGTAAACAAACCAGCAGTGTCCCCTGCACTACTGGTGTCAGCACTGCAGCCCCAAATGCACACACAGCCACTCCCCCAGCAGTGACAGCACTGCAGCCCCAGACATTGGGGTGTCCTTACAGCATGTCCTGCAGAGCCAACAGAAGGGGAGCACAGACAGAGGGTGGGACCCTGTCAGTGGAAGCATATTGATATTTCCTAATGTTAATCAAAATACAGAATTCATACAGAACGGGGGAGATGAAGCAGATTGATTTCAGGTTTGTTCTGCTGAATTATTTTGGGTTGATGGCGGGCAGGAAAATCCTCCTCTATCATAACACATGTGAAGAACAGATTGGTGGGCTGGGGTAAGGCTCATATTCAGGTAAACTATATCAGATTAAAACTTGAGCCTGGAATTTCCAAAGATAAGGTACAAACTTCTAACACTGATGTCACAAAGGAGTAGGGAAAAGCCACTCCTACAGCACAATGCTGCTGTAATTGATAACTGCTACAGCTCTGAACAAGAGCTTGGAACTGAGCCAGAGAGATGGTGCACAAACACAGGATAGCAATGGCAGAGCAGACAAGAAACAAATTTAAACCATCTTTCTTTGAGGGTAAAAGAAAATGACCAATCCAAGACCCAAGAGAGCTGCTGTTGCAGCAGCAGCCTGTGCTGGAAGGAAATGAAATGCAAATCTGATTGCAGAGTCGTTGTGCACAGCCTGCAGAGCCACAGCCGGGTTCAACAGGAGTCAGCACTGACAAAGGAAGGGATGCTCTGGGTGCAGCCAGGAGCCACCAACAGCAGGGCTGCTCTGAAACCCCACACCGTGAACAACATCCATTCCCCTTGGGCAATGTATTTTACCTCATCTTACTCAAGAGTTACTCAAGTGTCCTCAGCACAGACACCAGAGCACAACAGTCCACAGGAAGAAAACCCCATAAAACGTGTTTCTCTTCCTAGATTTTACTGTGCTAATTGGAGGAGAGATGTTTTGACTGAGCCTTGTCTTCTAATTCAAACCAGCAAGACTAAATTTTCTAACTGTAGAATATGGCTGGAGGATCAACACATGCATTTAAAATAACAAAAAGTATTATCAATACAAGCAGAGATTTTGTAGCTATCTGTACACCCTCTTGAAGGACTAGGAGCCAAAGAAATGGAAACAGTGAATTTCCACACATAACTAAGTAGCTGTGCATGACTGAGTAGACACTTTTTCCAATCATGCTTTAACACAAAACATCTCAAAAGGTAACCAGCACTGACCCATGGAAGTGAGAACAGCAGATACAAAAGTCTGGCTTAGGAAAGGTTGGCAACAGAAGGTTCACAAGAGGTTCAAAAGCTTGTGGGACCCATCTGAACAAACTTACCACCTTCCCTTCACTGGAGCTAGAAATGTGATGTGCATGCCTGACTGATGGCACAGAGCACAAGGAACATAAAAAAACGTTAGCATAAGCTCCTAGGTGAGTGAATGAACCTAGCAGCAAATCAGACAGAATCCAGTCAGCAGCAAAGAGCTATTGATTCCAACCGCTGCCTTTGAGCCGGCGGTGCCCTCGCACCCCAGCAATCAGCATCTTCTGGGAATGCACTCAAGCGATTTTTGGCCAAAGAAACAAATCTCTCGTGTTCTACACTTAGGACAGACTAAACGTGCCTAGTTTCTAGGCATCTGTAGGGGTGTATAGGGGTGTGCAGGGGTCTGCCAGGGTTTCTAGTTGTCTGATGGGGTGTGCAGGGGTCTGTAGGGCTATGTCAGGGTCTGTAGGGGTGTACAGGGCTGTACAAGGGTGTTAGGGGTATTTCTAGGGGTGTATAGGGGTGTTAGGGGTATTTCTAGGGGTGTATAGGGGTCTGATGGAGTGTGTCAGGGTCTGTAGGGGTGTACAGGTCTGTGTCAGGGTCTGTAAAGGTTTATAGGTGTTTATAGGGGCATTTATAGGGGTATTTGTAGGGATATTTGCAGGGATATTTGCAGGGCTGTGTCAGGGTAGATAGGTGTACTTGCAGGGGTGTTCGCAGGGCTGCTCGCAGGGCTGTGTTGGGGTGGATAGGGGTATTAATGGCGGCATTTATAGGGGTATTTCCAGGGGTATTGGCGGGGCTGTGTCGGGGTGGATAGGGGTATTGACAGGGGTATTGATAGAGGTATTTGCAGGGTCTCCAGGTGTTCATTTCGGGCCCTACCGCTTCTCTCCGCTCCTCCCGCCCGTTCCCGCCTCGCCCCTCAGGCGGCCCCGCGCGCGCCCCGGCGCCACCTGGCGGCGGCGGCCCCGCAGCGCCACCCGCGGCCAAGATGGCGCCCTGAGGGCCCGGCCGGGCCCGGCCCAGCGCCCGGGGCAAAGCCTGTCCCGGGGCAAAGCCTGTCCCGGGGCAAAGCCTGCCCCGTCCCACCGCCCCGGGCAAAGCCTGCCCCGGGCCAAAGCCTGTCCCGGCCCACTGCCCCGGGCAAAGCCTGTCCCGGCGCAAAGCCTGTCCCGGCCCACTGCCCCGGGCAAAGCCTGCCCCCGGGGCAAAGCCAGGGCATGAGGGGACAAAACGAGCAGAACGGCTCGGGGGTACTTTCACAGTGCCACTTGTGTCTGTCCCGGCCCTGGCCAGGGACGCTCACATCAGGGACAACGCTGTCCTGCAGCAGAGGCGCCAGAGCTTCTGCTGGGCAAAGGCTTCTCCTGGACCGTACAAAGCTCATCAGGAGTGCGGCTCCAGGTGCTACAACTGCTACACAAAATTAAACATCAGAAGGAAAGTTAGAAGCTGTACACTAGAGGAAAGTGCTTTTCCTAGTTGAAAATGTAAAAAACACAACACTAAGGGAACTCTTTGTGAAAAGGAACCGAAAGCCCCATTCCCATTTCTGTGGTGCAGTGCCAGGTCCACCCAAAGAGACACTCAAGAAGATGCAGCCACAAAAGCTGTGATCGATTCTCAAGCAGGAAAATACCCAAATTACACGGCTGCTTGAAACAGGCTACTGAGATGTGCAAGGATCAGGAGAGGTCAGCAGTAAAACAGGTGTTTAGTTTCAGCTGAAGAGGTCTGAATGAAACAGAATGACTTCCAAGGAGCAAAGAACACAAATTATTTCTGTATTTCTCATCAGAACTAACAGGCTCACCTGCGGTACAGCACTGCTGTACACCACTGTACTGGAAAGTTGTTTGTGTCTTTATTTTTTATTTAACACCAGTACAAGTGGCACTTGACTAAACCAATAGACCCCAGCTCACATGAACTAATACTTGAATGAAACTTGTTCCCTACTAAGTAGTTCACTTTGCAAAATCATCTTAATCAAGCCTGAAAATTCATTATTCATTTTTTGCAAATGTAAACAGCATTAACGAGATTTGTCTTGCCCACTGCAGATGTGTAGATGACAGAAGTAAAACAAACACTGTCAGTGGTTTAACCACATGAAAATGATGTGGGTATCCTGGACCAAGCATTGTGTCATCACCTTGAAAATGCTGAACACAAAACGAAAACAAAGATCCCAAGATGTGGATATGTGTAAATGGTCTGACTTACTGCAAATCATTTACAACCACATATGAAAAGATGGTGTCAAGGAAGAGGCGTGGGAAAAAATTCTCAGAATAATGAAACTGAACAAGTTTTCCTTTTTTTTCCTTGGAGACAGAAATAAATCACATCAACATTTTACTGTCGAAATGAAGGAAGGGGGTGAGGGGAAGCTATTAAAAGGTTGGTTTAAGAGCATCTTTTGTTGTGACAAGAGAAAATTTTAAATAAACTGCCCCAAGATAACATTACCAACTTTACATCACCACCAGGCTCAGGTGGGCTATCAGCTTCCTGCAGGTCACAAAGGAAACACTCCCAAGTGCTCCCTACTTTGGTGTTTGGAGCCTTCCTCTCTTTTTTGGTGGTGGGGGGGGGAGGGTCTCAGCCTACAAAGGGCAACTTCAAACCTCTGTCTTTGCCTTCAGGGATCCCAGGCGTCCCCTGTTCCTTACCAGTGGAGCTCAGCAGCTGGAGGGGAGCTGGCTGCACCTCGGACCCTCTAAGTGCACATGGTACCACTCAGTCACATGGGCACTGCAGCCCAGCCTCACACACCAGCAGGCTTCATTCCTACAAACCAAATAACCAGTACTAGGAAGAGCAATTAAGAAGGAAAAAAATATTCGAAACAAACAAAAGCGTGCAAACACTTATTCAGCAGCAGCTCAGCTTTACCCAGCCCTGCATCCCGGCCACGGGAGTCCCGCAGACCCGCCTCTGCTCATCCCGAGGGAACACCGGCAACTCCCGGAGCATCGGCCGGGCCGGGGCCGCTCCTGGCACAGCCGCGCCAGGGCTCGGTCCGGGCACAGGAGCCTCCGCGGCTGCAGCGGGAGCCGGCCGGGCGCGGGGGGCTGCAGCCCCCTCGGTACCGCCCCGCCGGGACCCTGGCTGCACCTGCAGCCCCGCGGCGGTGCCCCCGGAAAAACCGGCTCTGGAGGCAGCCCCCGCTCCGCGCCCCCTCGTCCGCACCCGCCTCCTCCCGGGCGGGGGCTGCTCCGGCCGCGGCATCCCGAGCGCTCCGGGCGGGGGCTGCTCCGATCGTGGCATCCCGAAGGCTCCCGGTGCATCCCGAGCACTCCCGGTGAGCGCCGGGAGGGGGCTGCTCCGATCGTGGCATCCCGAAGGCTCCCGGTGCATCCCGAAGGCTCCCGGTGAGCTCCGGGCGGGGGCTGCTCCGGCCGCGGCATCCCGAAGGCTCCCGGTGCATCCCGAGCACTCCCGGTGAGCTCCGGGCGGGGGCTGCTCCGATCGTGGCGTCCCGAGCGCTCCGGGCGGGGGCTGCTCCGGCCGCGGCACCCCCAGCGCCCCCGGTGCATCCCGAAGGCTCGCGGGGCGCTCCGGGCCCGGCCGAGCTCAGCGCGCCGAGCGCGGCACCCGGCGGTGCGGGGCGGGCTCGGCTCTGGTTTTAGTTTTTTACCGGGAAATTAAAGGGCTGCAAAAGAAAATGCAGCTCTAAGGCTCTCGGAATTTATCTGTCCCCGTTTGTGGGTATTGAAAGGGTTTGAGGCTAGAGAAGTGCCCAGCTCACAACCAGGTCTTGTCTTTATCTCCTTCCTTTCTTTCTGCATTCCTTTCTACACTATAGACATCCAGTTATTAACCACCTGAAGCATATCTGAAAGACAGTTAATAGCATTTCGATGTTTAATAAAACCCAAGTGGTCTTTTGCTAGTAGTTGTTTGCTTTAAGTTTTAGCTCACTTATAAACTCATGAGTTTGCAAAAATATATCTACTTTTCTCATCTTGCTGCACAGGAGTAAGAGCATGAATGGCAGACTTAGTAACCAGGTTTTTACAAGATTTAAGCTATTAGGTTTTTAAATTTCAGAATTACAAGACCAAGCATTTTAGGTAACCTCATGCAGCATTCAGAAAGTCAGAGAAATCGATGTTTCTATATTTAACTCATTCTCCTCAGCATTTTAAGAATTTAAAATTATTTGTGCCCTCCAACAGAAAAGAGAATCCCACTTTTTTTTTTTTAATTGGGTACACAATATCCAAAACAATGGCAAAGAAGCAAAAGAAAATAAAAATAAAAAAAGTCCAGAGAAATTCTAGTGTCTCACAAGAAGAATACTCTTCTCATGCCTGGAATTTACTGCTACAGCTATGAGGGTCTAAAGGGAGTAGGCTTGCAGTTAGGGATAGGATCTTTTCTTTGACCGGCTTACACAGCTTCATGGAATAGACAAACTTGTACCCACTGCAGAATGAGGTATTCCTTTCTGCAGTGTGCTGGGACTCTCACCTCCTTCATTAGTCAATCTCCTATTTGCTTCCTACTCTTTACTTTTATCTCCATTTTCTCTTGCAGCTGTGGATAGTTCGGCCACTTTCAGCACTGATTTAGGCAGGACAGAGATACACAGCAGCTTTGTGTGTTGTAACCACACCAAGCCACTGTCATTTACAAAAGCAGGACCCCTGCACTGGGTGGTGTCCCTACCTTCTCTGGCTCCTTTCACATCAGCTGCTGTTCTCTGATCCTCAGTTCTGAGTGCTGCCATTCCATTCGTGATTACAAAAAAGCCATTATCAGTACCTGGTCATTGCCAGTGCTCAGGAGAGCACTCTGGAGAAGTCACTGCACCACACAGGACAAGAACCATGTTCTGATGTGGGGACAATAAATACATTCTTATACACCTTCTTAGAACACCACAGAGCCTGAAACAAGCCTCTCACTGATGAAATGTGAGGTATTTCCTTATGCTATCAGGTAACAAAATAGTAGTTCAATAGAAAGGAATGTTAATTGGAAAGGCAGGAAATGATATCTTATTAGCAACACTTCTCAACTTGATATAAGAACTGCTGGTTTAGTAGCACAGCACTTTAATTGCTTTGTGCTTCATGGCTCTAAAGCACTTTTAAATCAAGCACACGACATTAAGTCCCCAGAGACACATTTATCTCCTGTGTGAGAGGAAAAGTACACAAGTGATCTGTCAGAGCTACACAAGGAGTCTGAATTCCTACATCTTGGCCGTAGTCTCGCCTCCCCAAGGACCAGCTGTGCCATTTATTGCATACTTCTACAGCATCCAAGAATATTTTACCATCCAACACAGCTTCCCTTGTGTCAGCATTGGCAGCCATTTATGAAGCTACCTTAAAGCTGATTTTTCCTCTCTAGCATTACCACATGCAACTACCTCCCAGTATCTGAGTGTGACGTTGTATTGTAAGGAACACGTGAAGACTTCTGGAACATCTGTAACTAGAATGGCACAGATAATTTCAAGATATCAAAAAAACTTCAAAGGGATACTTAGCACTATTCTAAGTCTTTCCCTTGTTGGTATACTAGGGAGAGAAGGATTTTCACTTGATTACTTATGAAAAATCCTGTAAGCATACATGAATTTTCAATTTCATAAAATAACCCAAGTCTTAATGCCTTGTTAAGAGCTCATCACCTTGAGAAAAGTTAAATGCTGCTGGATTTAAAGGACAGATGCAGTTAACAGCTGCATTCCTTCCTCAAGGAGGCAGCAGTAGGAAAAGTTAGTCTCTTCCTTTAAGTAAGTTCCTCAGTTTTAAGAAAACTGCTGTAGGTATGAGTGCTTTCAGAAGCGGCATTACTGACCTGTGTGAGTGCACTTGAGCCTCTTTCCCCGGCAGGGTCCCAGACCAGGTCCTGTGCTGTGCCTCCTCTGCAGAGCCAGCCCCACCAGGCTCACGCCATCCTCACAGACAGAGGAATTCCCAAGGACAGCTCCTCAGTCTTTGCTCCTGCTGCACAGACAGTGACCCCACGGCCCTGCCCGAGCCAGGGAACTGCAGAGAGTTCACACCATTCCAGGAATGCCACTCTGATTCCAGCATTCCTTCCAAGTGTCCTGTCCAAAGAGAGAACTCGCCCAGCCCCAAGGCACTCACACTCCAGTGCCCAGGGCAGCAGCCTGTGTTCTTCAGGCTGCATTCTGAGTCAATGCAGATCTCAGCCTTGCTGCCCCCTCCACAAGGCTCTGTCTGCAGGGATGGAAAGCACTGAGCACACAAACAAACCGAGGGAGGTGCAGAGCAGAACTCTGTGCTCAGCCCCAAAGCAGCAGAAACAAAAGCCACACACACAGGGCTGAGCACACCGAGTGTCCCCTCCCTGGGTAAATGTTTACCAGGGCTGCCAAGGCAAAAGAGGTGGGAGAAAACATTTCCAAGTGAAATGGGTTTGAGTTCAAGCTGTCCCATGGACACTTCTAGAGGTACTCACGGCAGCAGTGACAGAATCCCCAGCAGCAGCACCTGACACAGGTGACAGCAGGAAGGACCTAAACCTGTCCCAGGAGCAGTCCTCAGGCAGGCCAGCCAATGCAAGGGTGACGACAGCAGCAGCACTGAGGGACACCCAGATGGCACTGCCACTGCTGGCACTGCCCATGGCCGGCACTGCCAATGCCGGTGCTGACACTGCTGGCACTGCCCATGGCCGGCACTGCCAATGCCGGTGCTGACACTGCTGGCACTGCCCATGGCCGGCACTGCCCGCAGGCACAGACCTGCTGCAGGGCAGGGACAGGCGCACGTGGAGAACACTGCCAGGGAAACACACACAGCCTGCTTCGCTGGCCAGGACAGAAAAATTAAGCCCATCTGTTGCCACACTTGAGAAAAAGGATACATTCTTCCTCGTTTTGATTTATCTGACAAAGTAATTGAAAAAAAAAAACATTCTATTTCTATATCCATTTATTATTTTGGTCTGTAAAAATATAAGACTAATATACAACTACATCTAGCTTGATTTCTGTAAAATCAATCTTCATTCGGTGAGATACCAATGTACATTATACATTAAAGTTGTAAGAAAAATACTGATATTTGACATTTTAAACAAGTTCATTCATGTAAAAATCACATTGCAAGTAAAATTTAATTAGAAAATACATAATATTCACAAAAATACACATGTTAAAGACAGCTTGTGAGAACATTGTCCTAAATTTAATTCAGGTGTGGAAAAAACATACGATTCACAGTTAGGCTTGACTTCTCCAGTACCATAGCAGAACTTTAAAGTAAATGCATCTTAATTCTATTAAGAATTTGTTCTTCTTCCTATTAAGGTGCACTTAGATCTCCTGGTCACCAGGGAGGAATCATTTGTCCCCCTTTGTGCATGTACACAACACATAACACTAGTCAAAGGAATTTTAGTTTTTCATTCCATTCTCAAATAATGTGGGTATTTCATAAATTAATTTATAAAATCTGGATTGAAAATACAATTTACACACACAGGATACTTAATACACAGATTACATCAATAGCAGCTTAATATTGTCACTCATGCGCAGCATCCTCACTATCACTTGTGGATTCTTTTCTCTTTTTTTTTAGCTATAGATAAAATCTATATAAAACAGTCAAGCCTTTAAGTATAGTCTTCCAGGGAGAAAACAGTATAGATGTTAAAAATTTAGGAGGTAGTGAATGAAAGGCTAACAATATCAGCATATTTTAAAAAACCTTATACTGAGCCCCAGTATCATTTATATATAAAATTAAATTTAGCCACTCATAATCAACCATTGATCATCCTGAAGTAGCAATTTAAAAATCTTTTGTAATTAACAGTGTATGTATTAGTAAGATATGGAAGAACTTTAGAAACTTTATGGTAACTGCAGCATTAAGCAATTACATGCTGTGCAGTCTGTCACAGTAACTGTAAATACATATTTTTTAGATTTATTCTTTAAAGTTTTTATCAAGTCCCAAATGCTTAGTTTTACTACGTCACCAACTTTCTGTGAAACAGAACACGATCTATGTCAAAAAGAACATTATCTCACGTGTAGATTACTCAGTTTGCAGGAGAGGTCCTAAGAGATGAAGTCTCATGCAGTTTAGAGTAGGACCCCAGTTAATTTTCTACAAGTCCTTAATACTGGCATAAATATTATTCCAAGTACCCATGGCCATGCCTGGCAGCACAGCAGCCTTGGGGCTGGGACCTGCCCAGGTTCCTGGCCAGACCCTCCCAGGCAAGTCCATCCTCCAGCTGTGATCCGAGCTGCAAAATCCTCATGCCCCACATTGGCCCCAGAGCGATCTGCACAGAATGAAAACCTTACACCTGCATGAAGTGCACTACCAGTTCATTCTCTGTACCTGTGGACCTCTCTTCTCTTCCCATCCAAGTGCCTTTATTCCTTTGATTAGTCACAATACATTCAAGTAAACCAAAGGCACAGAAGTGCAAACCAGCAGAATAATGAGTCTCACCCTCCACCGGTGATTTCATACAGGAAGGAAAGTCTTTTGCCAAAGGAAAATAAAAAATATATTTTCAAAGTAAACAATCTTCCATAAAGAAAGGAAGTGTAGAGCAGCTCAGAGAAAACATGTACAGGTAAAGTCTCCATGTTGCAGAATAAACATTTCTTTTTCTCATTTCACACTAAGTGGATGTAGTTACTTCATTTTTAAGAATTATTAGCTAGACAAGTGAAACACTTGAAAGACCTCGCTTTTGTAAAAGATTCCAGGTGTCTCCACACACACACTAAGAAACCATAAATAAGTGTGACAAAAGAGCCCCTCACCTGTATTTGCAGAGTACCACTGCCTGCTGTGCCCTTTCTCCAAGAATCCTAAGGGGGTGAATGCCCCTCTCGGCACCTTGGACTCCACTGGCATCGGAGGTTTGAGAAAACTACTGCTCATCAGATACTAATTTCAAATGTGCACTTTGTAAAATCAAACAGCAGGGATTTGTTTCTGCAGCCGTGTTTGCATCATCACAAAAACCTGAAACAAACACAGGTTTAGCCTCTGATAGTCTGTGACAACTTTTACAGATGCCCTAATATTAAACTTACAGTTGGTCTCCTGTTAGAAAAGTTACCAGAGGTAGATTTTCCTCAAATAGATTGAGGGGAAAAAAAGAAAGAGGTCAGTCTCCCTTCCCACTCATCACATCTTCCCAGAGGGTGGAACATGCTCCCAAGCACCTGAGTGCTGCTCTGGGGAGCACAGGACAGAACTGGTAGCACCCTACTCCTCCTGACAGGCTGACAGAGGCCACAGCATCCCTGGGGAGATCCTTCTCCCCAATCCTATTATTCCCCAGCTCATTTTCCTGCCACAACTTCTGCTCCCAGAGAAGGGTCAGTCTGGGAACCAAGGGCCAAAGGGGTAAAGCAGGAGATACAAAAAGGGGAAGGACAAAAACAGTGCTAGAAGTCTCCCCTGCAGCCATCCCAGTGAGTGCAGTGGTTACACACACACCTTTGTGTCATCAGTGTTTTCACACAGAGCAACACTGTAATATCCACAGCACCCAGCCAGGGGCACACAACGACCTGCATTTACAGAGCAGTTCCTAAAAATGAGTAAGTTAATATCACATGGCTCAAACAAGGTGTAGTAAAGCCTCATTCTGATTTAAAACTTTTTTAATCCAGGGATTTAACTTAGACTGCTCTAACTTGTTCAGGTTTGAGGAAAGTCACTTTTACATAACCCAGACACATTCCAACAAATCTTTTCTAGTAGAAATCTTTACAGTTTCTACTAGGACTGCAATTTTAACAGAGATTATGTTATGCTATTTCCATAGCATTAAGTTTGTATTTGATTTGTTTGTAATTTACTAGGGTTAGTAACTAAATCCGATGATATTCTTAAACATTGCAAACTAGAATGAGAACAGGGATGCATTAGTGTTAAGACTTTCACATTTGAATTTCAAAATCAGAGTCATTAAAAGTAAGCTTGCCTGGCCATTAAAACCAGTAATGGTGCCTGACTAACGAGCCTGTGGTTGCACATTCACTCACAAAGGAACAGTGATCAAAGCCCCACTGCAGGTGCTGCCCACAGAGCCCTGCTGTCCCTGTGTCAGCCAGGACCAGAGCAGCCAACCCCATCTCTTCCCAGCCCACCTGTGGGTCTTTCCCAGTCTCCTCTTGCCCAGAGCCCACACACAGCTCTGCCAGGACAGGAGTGAGGGGGCTGGAGCAGCTCCATCACACATAAGCAGCACTTCAGAGGAACATGAAACCACAGTCCATGAGACGGTCAGCCTCACACGTAAGGAAGTTTACTTCTATAGAACCAGTAGTATATGGCATTAAAAAAATAATAAAAATCAAGTACCTTTAAAAGAAAGCTCACAGCCATCTCTTAGCTATCCTTCATTTTCAATTTAAATTTTCCTCCTTCAATTTCAGCTATTTATCAATTATCGTCCAGCTTTGTGAATTATTTACATTGAAGTGCAGAATTAATGAAGTTAGTCAACTCTATGTAATTTTGAATTTCTTGTATTTACTTTTCTCCCTCCTTTTAATCTAACTGCAGTGCTTGGTAGATGGAGAGGTATAAAATGTGTTACATATTAAGCCCAATTAAAACATGTATGGCATCCTTACTTATATAAAGTACACCAACGTCATTTCATAGCGTTATTATAGTTCCATCTTCTTCTAAAGACTTACGCCCTGGCTCTGGTACTTCATACTCCATGCTAATGCTGCCTGCTGAGTGATTCAAGTTCATCTCACTGGAAGGAAGGAATCCATTTTGTGTGGACTCGTGGAGGAGTTCAATTTGTGATAAGGATTCTATGCTTTCACTGGTAGGCGCAGCTTTTGGGATCTGCTGTGGCTCGCCACTGTCTTCAATAATAATGTCCTCTTCATCGCTCTCCTCTTCTCCTTGCAGCAGATTCCCCAGAATGTTTGGAGTGCTGCTGGGAAGGCTGGACTCAGTGGACTGGCCGGAGCTGCCCGAAGTCCGACTGTTCCTCACGACGTTGTTCCTCTGGTTGGCGGGCCTGACCGTGATGATCAGGTTGCGGCTGTTTGCAATCATCATGTCTGTAACTTGATCGAGGCTTTTTCCTGACACCTCTATCCCATTCACCTCCAGCACCTCGTCATTGACAGCCAGCAGGCCTGTGCTCTGAGCCAGCCCCCCGGGGACCAGCCTGGAGATGAAAATGCCCGGCACCTTCTCCAGGCCGTGCGGGGTGACCCTGACGCTGGAGCCGTCGCGGATGTAGAAGCCCAGGGGTTTGTCGGTGCCGTACTTGTAGAGCCGCACCCTGCGGTGGGTCTCGGGCAGAATATCCACGTCTATGATGGACGACACGGGCCTGAAGTCCTGGGGCATGCTAATGACAATGTGGGGTTTCTTCTTGTGGTTGTCCGCACGTAGCACGTTGGAGAGGACGTTCTTCTTCCTCGTCATGGTATCCGTCCCAAAGGCACTGTAGTCTGCATCTTCTGCAAGACAGAGCACACGGGGATTAGAGCCTGCTCAGGTCACACTGCGAGCCTGTGGCAGCTCAGCACAGGCAAACTGCTCATCTAGAAGGTGTCAGCATTACTATCATAGAAACCTTTCTCTCTGCTCATGAAACAAAAGCTTTAATGTTATGAGATTCAAAGTTTGGAATACTTTGGGTTTTCTTCTACCGAAGGAAAGAGTGTGCACAAAACAAATTAAAGCCAGTTAGCAGCAGCAGACACAAAGCTACAGCTGCCTGAGAAGGGGTAGAATGGAAAGAGTGAGTACATTCCTAGAAACATTTTAATTTTATTCAGAGTAATTCCACTTGCTAGTTTTCTCTCCTCAGGTTTCAGATCACTGGAAAAGAAAGAATGAAAAAGGGAAAGCAGCCAGTGTGCCTATTATTGCCTGGTTACTGGGAGCCAGCCAAGTGACCTGGATTCAAACTCCAGAAAGCTTATTCCATTCTGCACTCTTCCCTGCCCCCATGCCATGTAGGTAAAATGGCTGTGGAGCAGAAACAAAGAGACCTCGCACACAAATACTTCAAGCAAAACTGTTCATGCAAGCAATGCTGTAACTGCCACAACTTGATACAGGAGTAGGCAAATGGCTTAGAGCTTAAAAAAACCAAAAGAAAACATAATAAAAGAAAATACACTTGTAAGGGATGTGAACACACGTTCTGTGGAAGCAATACTGATTTCTGAAATGCTTACTTACCAAAAGTTCCATTTTTCTTTTTAATATGCAATAACTCACCAGAAAGGATGAGCCTAAATACATTCAGATCCAAGCTCCTTCAGATTTCCACTCATATTTATTGCACCCATCTTTGTTCTACAGGGGAAAACCCCCAGTAATCACACAGAACTGGACTGCACTAACCCTAGGACCCAGAGAAGTTGGCATTTCTTTGTATTATCCCATTCAGATGCCATTGGTACAGCCAAGAAAGTGGAAGAATGGCTATACATTTCAGTCTGTGGACTGGGCTGACTGTGGCAATGCTGCCCTGGTGGCATTTCAGGACAGCTGCCAGCTGCTGAGGAAATCAATGAGTGCACTTGTTTCTGAGGCTGAGATAAACAGACATGAACCAGGAGATTTGGACTCCTCAGATGCTTTAAGCAAAATAGAACAGACAAAGTATTCCTGGAGCAACAGGCTAACACTACTGCAGCATGTAACACCAACTCCTCCCCTCCCAGCCTTTAGGGCTGCTGAAAACAAGAACAGTCCTTTGGCTGCTCTAGGAAGGCAGCCTTGGACCTGGTACTCTAAAAGATAGAGGAAAAGAAACAAATTTAAATTAGCTCACAAAAAAACCTCAAAGGGGTTTATTGTCAGTTCCTGGCTTGTGTGTACACAATAGTTCATCAACACTTGAGGAAAATGTGTCCTGATGATGGCCTCATTTACATTTCTTTTTTATTTCCTTTGTTTAAAAAAAAAACCAATTACACCATAAGGAAGGCAAAGCTCTTGCTTAGCTGTTTGCTAAACACAGAGCATCTTTTGCACTGATGTTTACAGCTAAAGTTGTTCAGCAATTTAATTCACACTACCAGGACTTATTTCTGAAGATACTTGATTGACACAGCCCTACTGTAGCCTGAAGTTACTTCCCCAGCAGCCTCAGTTAGTTTGTAATTTAAGGTTTAATTAATATAACATTAGATCTTAACAGCAAGCACAAAGGCTTTAGAAATAGCCTAAAATCTAATCTTCACATGTCTAAGAGTGTTAGGTCAGTTGTGTTGAAGAGCTGGTGCATTAAAAGACAAGTCAACCTCCCCAGCCAAAGCATTTTAAGAGGTGAACTGTGTCTCAAGTAAAACACCTACAAAAATACCAGCTCAGCCTTTTCCCTGCAGAAGGCCCTTTGGGATGTCTAAGACCTGGTTAAACCCCTGTACTTCACGCTGACTTTTCAGACAACATGGAGCAATTCTTTTCATGTTTGCTAAAAATTTATGCTTGAAGAAAAAAGTGAGAGAAGTTTTGCCCTTATCTCTCCTGACAACCCATCCAACCAGTTTCCAGTTCGACATCTGGCGTTTCATCGAAAGGATTTTTGCAATTCAATGAGGTGCAATAACTTCTCTTTTCTTATTTAGAACTACAACTGTTTACAAAACAACCTGGAAAGGACAACTGTGAAATCAGATCCTAGACAGGTCTTGCTTTAAATACAAGGTAACTCATTCCTGCTGAAGTGCAACTCATTGCTGCTGACAGCCCCAGTCCCAACAGACTGGTGCCAGTCAAGCCCTCGGTTCCTGCTTCTTTTAGTACAACAGCTGGTTTAGAAAAAGGCACGAGAAACCAGGACAGCAAAGCTTTGTCAGGCCTGATTTTCTCACGAGTGTTCTCCCATGTGCATTGCAACATTAAAAGGTATTCAATTGATGGGGTTTTCTCTCTAAATTCAAAGTGCACAAATTCAGAGAATCAGACAGACTCTGTGCTATTTTACCCATTCTGTCATATCAAATATGTAAAGCATTCAATGATCCCAGCTTGGCACAGTGGCTATAAAGCTTCTTCACCTTCATGGCAGGCCACACACCCCGCAGGAAGTCTGGCATGAACTGGATATACAAACACATTTATTACATCCAAGTAGATCTATCATGTCCTGTAAGTGATCAAAGACAGTTTGTGCTCTTTATTCAAGTTCGATTTAGAACTGTTCCCAACTTCCTTCACAAAAACCACCTCGCAGCCTGCCTTCCACAACTATCAGCTGGTGACTTCTGTCCAAATCAAATTTTTCCAGTTAGCAGAGAAACATGAAAATCAGCTCCAACAAGACTGGCTTTGAAAGAAATATTATGTAAATGTCTGTATGTGAAATAATAGATTCAAAAGGATTTTTTAAACAAAAACTAAGAGCAGAAAAACGTTTCTTGGAAAAGAACTTTAAAAGTCTCTTTCAGAAGACAAATATACAGTCAGAAATCTTACATTTAGCTGGTGCTTTTCTTTTTAGTAACTTAAGTTAAAGAACACATGGCTGAAATAAAATCATCCCAAAACTGCAAGCCAGATGTCAGAACTCGGGCTTTAAGAAATTCTGACACACCAGAGGGAAAGTTTTTTTTCATTATACCTGCTCTTAATAGTTTAATAATTCAGAACTAGAACGAACCATAAGGTAGACAGTTAAGGTTAGAGAATTTGTGAGGAAAAATTAGTGAAAGGTTGATAAACTCATCTCCCCAAATCTCAGCAGAACAGCACACTCTGGGTAACCTCTCTTCCACTGCTAAACAAGTTTTCTAAAGCAATACTCTCAAGTACAAAGGCATCTTTGTTCTGGCACCTCACTAATCAGTTTAAAGCCCCAGCAAAAAATATTTTGGCCTAAAGCCAAAGGACAAGGTGTTAACTACAGATAGTGTGAAGGAGAACGTCCACGCGGTGCAGCAAGGATTTCTCCCTACAGCAGTTTCAAGCTCAAGGTGGCACCAATCTGTACAGACTTATTACATGAAATTGAAAACGAAAGCCCACAAATGCCAAATCTGGTTTCCATTTAAGGTTATTGAAGACAGATTTTTTGAAACATTTTCCTGACCCATTTGCAAATCAATGTAGAGTTATCCCTTGAGAATTAGATTTTCAAAGCCCCCAGGTAGTGAGTGTATTTGAACAGAGATAAAATTTAGCATTTTTAAGTAAGACCCAACAAATCTCCTCTTAAGTCACAAAATATAACAAAATATGGTTTTAGGAAACCAACCTGTGTTTTCAGGAAGGGGCCTCAGAATAGCTAGGCTAGTCCACAAAGAGCTGTTCAAAAAGCCAACTGCTTACTTCTCACCAAAGTAAAGCTTCTCAGTGACAAAGTCTCTCTCAAGAGGCACAAGTGGATTAACCAAAGAATCCACTTCCCACTAAATACAGCCACATACATGCAGAACTTGCAGGAGTTGGATATTGTAATTTAGAATCCTCTGAGGGACTGTTAAGGATATTATAATGAAATGTATCTTCTGTTATCTCTATTGTTCTCGTATTTACAATGCAAAGTTCCCCACATCAAGCTGCCCATCAGCCTGTGCAGACTATTCCCCTCCATTTGCTCTTCAGAAGGGTTTTTCTCACAGACAGAGTGACTCCCATACATCTGGATTTAATCACAATACATCAGTTTAACCTTTAAATACCAGATGTCAACAGTACCTGTTAATCTGCTAAATTGCAGAATGAAATTCCAGCGAGGAATGTTTTCTGCAAGCTGACAGCCAATCCTGACTTGTGTAACATCAAGCCCCAGTTTAGATTTAGCACTGGAGCAGTTTATAAAGTATTCTAAAGGAATTTTGTGAAATACAATTAGGAGTCTAAGGGGAATAATGTGATTTCATTACAGAATCTCTAGGTTTTTACCACATCAACCAGGCCACATAAATGTTCAGGACAAATAGAGCTTTCAGAAAAGAGGAGTCAAAATCAAACAGCAGAGAAGAGTTCTTACTCAACATTTTCCAAATTCTGGAGTCCCATTATCACAATCATCACTTATTAATAAAAGCAAAACCATCTTGCAGCTCCCATTTCAACCACTCAAGGTGTTCCTTGGGTGCAATATACTAAGAAGTTAATACTATTTACATTAGATTTCACTGCAGTCTGTTCATACCTCAAGTTAGCTTTGCACTAATTACATGTAGTTTCTAAATAGTTAAGACAGTATGATAAAAATTTCATATAAGGCATCAAAACACTTTCCCTCTTCCCCACAGTGGTTTTTTGTCAACGATCTTAAATTCCCAACAACTGCTGTTGGAAATACAAAAGAAGTCAAAGTTCCATTACAAAATCCACACAATTTTTTCAGCTGATTTAAGAGACGGCATGGAAGCCACAAATAACCTTCCAGGTGGAAAAGTAACTTGTGTCACTTATTATAGTTTCAAACCAGACCAGATTAAAGCAGCCCCATCAATAGCAGGTATTGGTCAGATATTTCTTTTCCATTCCAGAAGCAGAGCCAGTGAGGCTGCTGCAATGTATGAATTAAGCACACTTAAACAAATCACGCTGCACAAAATATGAACCATCCCTAACTCCACCAATCCAGCCTTGGTTACAGGCAAATCATGACAAATACAATACAGAATGAAGTTTTTTCTGTAGTTTCCATCAAACAAACATCTACTCTCTATGGCAAAGATGTCAGTGAAGGGAAAGCCTCAATTTCATCAACAGATGTGATCAGTGTGATCACAACTAATTCCCAACAAAGTGCAGCGGGGACTGTGGTGCCAGCCTGGGTTCTTTATTCCCTGAAACTCCACAGGCAGAAGGCTTTGGTGTCCAAGGGAAGGCAGTGACACCTGGGACTTTCTACACAGCTTTTCCTGCTCGTCAATTCTTGTTCTGACAAACTAAAATGGATTCACCTTCTTCTACTTCTGTGCATTATATCAACTCCTGGCACCAGACTAGTAACAAATAATGCACCTGGATCAAATCAAGGGAAATGAGAGCAGGAAACTAATAAAGCATTACAAATGTGACACTAGGAACAGGCAACATTAGACCTGTCACAGTAGGCACAATCTAAAAACATATGGTGTTAAAATATAAACTCAATAATCCCAGTCTGACAAAGTGGCTTATCCCTTCCTGTCATATGGCTACTGTAGGGGATTACATGGACTCACAGGCCTTGTCTGCCTCCAGGTTCTGCTAAGGCAAATGGTTCGTGCCTTTGGCATTTCAGCTCTGAGAAC
Organism: Nicator chloris; assembly: GCA_013400495.1. Lineage (NCBI taxonomy): Eukaryota > Metazoa > Chordata > Aves > Passeriformes > Pycnonotidae > Nicator > Nicator chloris. The sequence continues at coordinate 562,207 of WAAE01021262.1, forward strand.
ACAGGCCTCACCAGTCTATATCACCAACACAAACAAAACAAACCTTTTGCCAGCACTCAGCAGCTGCCAAGCAGCCACACTGGTTATGAACATTGGGTTTGTGTCAGACTCTCGTGGAGTTGTTCACTTTCTGGAGTGGGAGTTGACAAAAGGTTCTGATGCCCAAGCATTTTCTAAGGAAAAGATGCCTAAGAACAGCCTGGAACAACACCTCAAGAACAAATACAAACTTCTAATTGGATTTCTTTTCCCTTCATGAACAAAAGCAGACAGTAGGAAGACACAACCAGACCAGACAAGTTACTTTTAAAGACAAACCAACAAAGCAAGCAGCCCTCACACCTGAGGTTTGCTAACTGATATAAGCTCGTCAACTGAAAACTTCAAAATGTTTTATTAGGAAAATGTGATAAGAGTATTACAAAGTCAGTCTTGAATTTATACTTCAATATTGCATTTAATACTTCATATGATAACATTTTTAATATTACTTTCCATCCTTTAATGGTCTCACTTCTTGTCTGATCGAGATTGGAATTCTAAGTGAAAAGTATCCAGCGAGCAGAGCAGAAAACCTTAGAGGTTAAAAGTTTATTTTCATTTGCTTACATAAAACCAGAAAGCAGCATTTGCTAGAGACTTAACTTGACTTTAAATCAACTAAAAACAAGCAAAAAATCACAAGTATAAACAGGTTGCCTGAGGAAGCCCTTGCAATAGAGACAAGTTCTGAAAGCCTTTCATGACCCATAATTATTATGGAATTTGACATGATGAAATAGGACTGAAGGGTTTTTTCCTCCATACATCACATTGTAACTGGTTAAACAGATGATTCACATTCTTCAGGTGCTCTTACCTTTTCTCTGAATGAAAATCCTGAGTAGAGGATTGGCTGTAGAAACTGCTTTGTGATAATTGTCATCATTATTGATAGGCAGCAGGTCTCCATGAATGTCTGTGTATCCCACCAGAACATCAACGTTTGGGATCTTGTGCACATGCTGCAATAATCCATAGAACTCCTCAAACTTCCCAGGTTTGGATCTCTCCAGAGAAAATCGTCGAAATTCTGCCCCAAACTACAACAAAATATTTCTTACATCATTAACATGGAAGTAACAGAATTATTTTATGTTAAACCAGAAACGTTATGGAATGTGAAGTGCACTAAAAACTACAACAAACAATTCTGACATGGTATAAAACAGTCGGTTAAAACAGTTGGGTTTTTTCCCCAAAGTTATAAGTAGTTTTGTACCTGGTAGAACATGTACCTTTGAGCACGCCAAGGCTGTTTCATTGCTCCATTTAACGGGAGCTCATCAGCACTAAGGTGACAAACCTGAGGTGACAAACCGATGCAGGGATTCCTGCAGATCTCACAGGCTCATGGAGCAACCACGCTGGGCACGGGACAGGACTGAGAGGCAGCACTGCTGTGGTGTTTCAAACCAGGACTGTGATTAACATCCTGTGGTATGTGACTACCTGGAATTTGGTTCCAAGAACTACCAGTGCCCTTGAGAACAGTGTGTAGAGATTGTTACACAACTGTGGCTCACCCACGCAAGGCTGAGCAGCCTCCACACCCCCAGCTGTTTGGGCAGGAGGTGAAAATGCCACTTGGATGTGAAGACCACGAGGATCTGTTGCTGCTTTTCAGTAGAACCCACGTGCAGCCCAGCTTTGGGGAGCTGATCTCAGGTCCACCCTTCTCCTACCTAAAGAGAGAGATAACAGAGGCAACCAGCCACAGCTTCTTAGAGCATTCACAAGATTTGCTTGCATGAGCAAGGCTCAAATCTTGACTGCAAGAGTCTTTTAAATCAGGGCTCTATCCAGGGTATAGAACCTGGATTTTCCGAATCTGGCAAGGTTCAGAAAATATGCAAAAAACCCTAACAAAAAAACCCCAAAAATCCAAACAAGCAAACAACAAAAAACCCACCAGTCACTGACACTACTTTCAACGGTAGGATTTGCTTGTAGTCAACATAATCATCCAACAAACAACCCAGCTCATAGACCCACTCAAGCTCAGTCTCCTAAATCATCCCCAAAGCAACCACTTATTAAAACACGTTGCTTAATTAAGGCAACGATACAGTGGGGGCAGGCAGCAGACAACTGAGTGCCAAGAAAAGGATGAGCATTTGATGTAGACTAGACAAATTGTGATTTTTACCACACATAGCTAGTAAAATGTTGGTGTTCTGCCTAACAAGGGCAGGACCCAAAGCACACAGAATATTGGATAAAAATTACTCCAAATCCTCCATATCAGGCACATACACAACATACCAGAGATGTCAAAAGGAATTCAGGGATAGCAGCAGCCAAGTTACAAAAACCAGAACAGATTGTATATGAGTTAAAAGGATAATAAGCTAATAATTCAAAAAACCTCCGTTGCCTGCTTTTTTGTGTGCGAATTCTATTGCTGACCTACAGCGAAAATAAAGACTTTAAATAATTTATTTGGCAAGTTTAGTTTTAAGCAGAGCAGAAGAACACGTGGAACAAAAGGCTCTGAGTGCAAGTTTGAGCCTCAGTATCATCCTTTGGTGTATGTTACACACTGGAGATGTGGAGGTGCACTTCACCTCACACCTGCTTACAATCTTTTGGAGAATAAAAGCCTTGGAGTCCTCACATACAAACAAAGGACTGAAAATCAGGAGACAAGGACCCCATTGTTAGCACGTTAACACCATGCTAACTCAAAACAAGCTACACCTTCAAACACCCCACCTTCCCCCAAAAGCTTCAAATAAAGGAATTATCTGGGAATATTCCTGCTCTAAAAAACCCGCAATTACCGTAACATTAACTAATCAGGCAGAAGGGATGATTCATACCTGCTTACAAACAAAAGCCCAGCCCACAGCAAGAACTCCCATCACGTCAGAGGCAGCACAGTTTAATCATGACATCAGTGCAGGACTTCATCCTGCCTCAGATCCTTCCCCAGCTGCGGGAGGTGTGAGCCCCACAGAACTGTCCAGGTATGGCAGCAATCGAAATTGTTTGGCTTTCATGGATTACACAGTTTAAACATAATTCAGTAATAAAAGTTTAAAAAGCCAACAACCTCGCCCTCAGGTTGGAATAAATGTTGAATCTTACCACAGCAAGCAAAGGGCAGGATTTTCAAACGTGTGATTTTTATTTTTTTCATGTTATTTTATACATATTTGGTGCAAATACCAAGTGACTCATAACCCGTATTTCCTAACACAGTTTGCTCAATACTATTAGAAAGCAGGTAAAAGACAAGTCCAACTGTGCAATTTCATTATCTGAATCCCTGAAATGTCTGCATTTTCCATCAGATGCTGCACTCCTTCCCATGAAACAGGCATGCACCTGATGTTCTAGAGATGAGACACTGGAAGAGTAACTTAAGCAGAGAAGGCTCCTTGCCACCTGAGCTCTTTACAAGCCTGTGCTGCTCCCCTGTAACTCCCCCGGGAGAAGGCAGGGGAGCCATGGCAGCACAACAGGAAGGCACCGGGGATGCTCACTTTGAACTCGTTTATAGGACACATCTTTAAGTCCTCTGAAACACAGCACACAGCTGCTCCATGCAAGTCTCCATCCCTGACAGAACATGAGCTGCAGTGACCTTCTCTGGCTCACCAGTTATTAAGATTTTACTCAGAAAAAAATAATTATTCCAAGTCATGAAAAGGGGGAAAACCTGAATTTTAATACATAGAGAAGTAGAAGCTTATTTTGGGGTTTCCATGCCATCACTAGGAACTCTAGCCTGGGGTATAAAGTTTTATGTTCCATGACAAGAAAATGGGCTGACGGAATTCAAGTACTACGGGGAATTGCCAGGACAAGCTCAGAGCAGTTACCCAAACTGAACAAACTAAACTAACAAAAGGATTGTGCTCATATAACTGCAACCACAGTTGGGCTGTGCTGGCCCAGCCTTGTCAGCTGAGGCACAATTATTGATTTGGAATATCTAAATAAAGAGCTGTACATCACCGAGCAGCCTTCAAAGGCCAGGCCACTCCACAGAAATGGCTCCCTCCACCTCCCACAAAGGCCTTTCTTCCTTCTCTTCAGAACTGCTCATTTTCATAGAAGGAAGATGACTCCTCTGCGATATTAAATTGAGGTGCTGTTAAATAATGCATTAGCAACAAGTAGTTCCAGGAATGCCTTGAATCCTGCTCCACAATATGCACTTGAGGGACAATCCCTATTCATTAGGGCTACACTTCTCTGTACGAACACCAGGAACACATCACATGGCTGATTATTTTAAATCAAGGAAAAAACAGCGGGGAAACAGTAAACCTAGAGTTTTGGGCCAAGGAAACAAGTGATCTGGGTTTGTAAGCACATCCTACTGATTACTTTCAACCTTATAAAAGCATAAATAAAAGACTTCACCATCACAGTACTAACTTAATTGGTATTGGAAATACCAGCTGCCAGATATTCCTGTGCTTGCTGGTTTAGGCCACAAGAAAAATGCACACTTGAAAGAAATCATCCTCATTCAATCTGTGGAGACCAACCACACACTCTCCAGAAGTTCCAGCACTATGATGCATTATCTTTACAAGTCCACACAGCTCAAGTCCTGACTAATACTGTACATCCAGCAGTTTTACAACTGGAAATTATAACAAATATAAAGCAGAACAAAAAAAAAAATCTAATTTCTCTCAGAATACTAAAAAAAAACTTGTCATAAAAACTTGGCCTAACCAGCAAATAAAAATTAAAAATAGAAAACATGTGGATACATGCAGGGGAGAATTTACAGAGCTGGGCAAAGCTGTGAGCACCTGGCACCGGTGATCACTGCGGGAACACACAGATAACACACTCCTAAAACACTGCCAGGGTAAAAGTCTCTCGGGACCTCTAAGGGAAGGCAAACTCCTCTTTTGGACAAGCTAGCCAGGGCTCACCTCTACCTCTACTGTAAGCCTATGCTGTACTGCACAAAAAGCTACAGAAAGACATAACCATTAAGGAAAAAAAAAGGTAACTACAGAAACAGTCGCTAACAAACGCACTCACTGCAATTCAGACAACGAGCGGGTTTTGATGCTTGCGAATTATCACAGAAATGTTAGGGTTGGAAGGAACCTCTGGAGATCATGTAGTCCACTCCCCAAGTATGTCTCTAAACACCTCTTTTGGCCCAGTGATCTCACACCCTGCCCATAACACATATTTCTCTGCACAGCTTTTAGTCTGTCCAGAAACTTAGGGGCCAGCTCCACTTACCTGGATTTTTTTTAAACCACTTCAAAACCACTTCCATTTCCTGCCCGCAGACAGCACACCCAGCAAGCGCCCCCATCACCTTGGGCAGCCGCGGCGGGCAGAGGGGACAGGTGGGGAGGGAGCGCCGGGGCCCGCCCGAGCGCGGTGGCCTGCGGAGCGCTCAGGCCCTGGCGGAGCCGTGCCCCGGCGGCCCCTCGGGCAGGTGAGTCAGCAGCTGTCCCTGTCCCCGTCCCCGTCCCCGCAGGGACACCGCGGCCCCACGGCCCGGCAGGGCCGGCCCGGTCCTTGCCCGCGCGCCCGCGGCCCTCAGGCGGCGGCAGCTCCCACCTTGCTCTTCACCTCCATGGTGCCCAGGCCGCGGCTGCCCGCGGCCCCGCGCTGAGCCCGGTTCATGCCGCGCGCGGTCGCTGCGTCCCCTGCTCTCGCTCCTGTCTCCGCCGGAGCGCTGCGGGACGGGCAGGGGCGCGGCCCAGCCAAGAGCCCCCGGCAGCCGCGGCCGCTCCGCCGCCTCCGCCCTCAGCGCGGCCGGGCCGGGGCGGGG
>WAAE01021262.1:568023-595943 GCA_013400495.1 Nicator chloris
CTGCGCCGCCTCCGCGGGGCCGCGCGCGGGCGGGGCGCGCACCTGCCGCCGCAGCCGCGGCAAGATGGAGGGGCCGTGAGGGCTCTGTGCTGCTGTCCCCGCAGCAGGAGCGGGCGGTGCCACCGCAGCCCTTGTCCCGCAGCGGCCGGGGCTGTGCGAGCGCGGCTCGGCTCCCGCAGCCTCTTCAGGCACCTCCCGACCCGGGGAGCCGCCATACCGAACCTGCGCATCCTCCCGCGGCCCTCAGGAGCCTCCGTGCCGCGCTCCAGCTCCTCCAGAGCCCTGAGGAGCCAACCCTAACGCTAACGTATCCCTATCCCTCCAGAGCCCTGAGGAGCCAACCCTAATCTAATCCTAACCCTCCAGAGCCCTGAGGAGCCAACCCTAACCTAACCCTAACCCTGCAGGGCCCTGAGGAGCCGCCATCCCGCAGCCCTACACCCCTCACGGCCCCGGGAGCCCCCGGGTCAGGCTGCCCTGGAGGCTCAGACCCCTCAGACATGGAGCCTGGGGATGGACTGAACGACCTCCAGGGAAAGATCCCTTCCAACCCCAGCGTTTACACATTACATAAACATTGGTCAGGCCAAAAGTTTGAAGTCTCCTTCTCAGTATGTGGCTCTGTGTCCCTTCTGAACGTAAAGGTGTTCATGGAGCCTGGTTTCATTTTAATCACAAGATTGCAGGATCTGGTAATGTCAGAGCTAACCTTCCTTATTGTATTAATTCTGAGACCAATCAGTTATTTTCATTTAAAGGCCGGTTAAGCTACCCTGACAAAAGTACAAAATCCATGAGTGGAGAGACTGTAAACTGTCTGAAAAAAGAAATTACTTCTCATGTGTGTATGGGCAAGAAGAAAGTATGTACATTAATCTCATTATGTCAACAGACCTTTGAATTACAGGTATCTCCATAATCCATAAACCCGGTACAAGAGAACCCCGCGTGAGGTTTCATCATGTAGATCTTGTGTGGATGGATGGCTGTGACGGGAGCTCAAACAGTGCCTTGCAACTCAGGCAGGCCATGAAAGTCTAGTCAGTTCTCAAGTCTCAGTTGGTAATCAGTAATTAAATAAAAAACATCCAGTGCTGAATCACTTCTAAGTCGGTGCTGATTTTTGTACAGTTGATCTTCCTCCCATCACGCCAAAGGCAAAGGAATTGCAGCTCTCACTCGAGCCAAGACAAGCTGTAATTAGCACAGAGGATATTGTTAATAGTTAAGTATAGTTTGCTGCCAGACGGTGTCTAGGCTGATTCGTCTTCTCATCCTTCATCCAGCATGTTTTGGTTTTATACTGCAGAAGGATACATAGAGAATTCAGCCTGTAAATTCAGATAGAATCTGTGATCCTGGTGCGGTAGAAGGCAGATTACAGCTATGTGAGCAAGACCAGGATAAAACCTCTTATTCTTTCACTTTGTAATTATAACACTGAAAAGAGTTTGGACTGCTTTCCATATCTGTCTTCTACAGCTCTGTTTAATGAGCTGAGCACGGAGAAGAGTGCAAGAGACAAGGGAACAGTGATTTCTCTGGGGCTTTAAAGCTGTTGGCTTGGCTCTTTTCTCCTGGAGAAAGGGAGGAAAAACCTGAAGCTGATTCTGCTTGGAGCCATAGTGCAGTTAATTTTATTGCTATAGATTTATGAGGTATCGCCTAAGATAATTTGTTTTCTATTGTGCATTCCTAGCATGGCTGGAGTGCCAGGCAGTGGGTGTGGGAGCAAGCCTGAGGAGTCAGGGCAAATTCATTTCAAGTCACTGGAACCAACCTAATAAAATGTATTAATCACTGGCTGGCTTTCATCACAAGGAGCTGACGTATGAGGAAGGAATGTGATAAACAATTTGATCTCAGATAAAGGTGGAGAGTGAGGCAGGCTCTGTGCCTGTTGTAAGGCAAGCTTATAGAGCTATTTTAGTCACAAGTTCTGTACAACCTGTGATTCAGACCTGATCAAGCTATTTGTGGCACGTTCAGTTTCTGTGAAGTTGAAAGACAGGTTGGGTTTCCTGATCTCTGAGCAGCAGGGGAAGTGTTTTTGGGAGGCCTTTTTTTTTTTCTTTGTTTGTTTTGGTGTAGAAATTCCATCAGGTCCACCATGCAGTATAGTGAGATTCTGCCATGATGTTGCTTTCCTGTCCCAGATTTCCCTCATTTTAAGTGCAATGGTATTCCATATAGCCCTCCTGGGAGTTCACAGAGTACTTCCAAAATTAAAGCACAGAAAATTTCTGTCAGCATAGGCTGACTGTTATTGATGATGCACCTAATCTTTTATTGCATAGTTGAGGGCTTATGCTGATTTCATATTTAACATAAAGTAGTCTGTATTTACTCTGTCAGTGCCAGCTCAGAGGAGTGATTGTTAGATCCACTAGATTTTAATCTGATCTTGTCTTGGAGTTGATGAGAGACTGGAGAGTTTTTTTGATGGGTAGAGAAAATGAAAAGGAAAAAGATAAGTTTTATTTTCAAAATGATAATAAGAAGGTCCTGCTTCCTTTAAAAAATAAATTCTGTACTTACAGGCTTTCTTTTTGATACCTTCTGCAATTTTGATACATTAATCTTGTGTGCCAGTTACATTTCCCTACAAAGAGGCGTTTTCAACAGCAGTGTATGCACTTGGATACCTCATTTTCAGAATATTAGGGGCCAATGTCATCTCAAATTGCTTTTGGCCTCCCCTTGATAAGTGAGTGGTGCAGACAAACCAGTGCTGTCATGAAGGCATCTGATGTTCACAGATGGGATGTTCATATTAAATGCAAATAATATTGAAGAGCACTTCTTATAGGTCCCCATGAATCCAGGGAAATACCTTCCATAACTTTCTGGTGGTAGTGCTGATCCTGAGGCAGAATGTGTGAATTCACAAATGCTGCATCAGAGAGGAAGAAGCTGAGAAGGGGAGCTTGTTATATTTTATCTCCATGGAACACACTCCATACCAACAGCTCTACACAAACACAGGAGCAAGGCTCAGCAAGTGAACCCCAGTGCATGGCAACTCAGCTGCTTTGTTATTAACAGTGATATTTAAATAGCATTTGCATAATAAAAAATTTATTTCTTACCCTGAAATTGTGATTTTTACAGGACTTTAATTTTGGGCTGGGCTTTTTTGTTTGTTTGAAATTTTTAAATTTTGTTTTATGGAGGGGGAAACCAACAGTTGAGTTAGTAATGAGTTTTTGTGTTCTGTTTCTGCCTTTGCTTTCTTTCCTGCTGTCAGCAAACCTGGCAGCATTTTTTTCTTGCCCACTCTTCCTTCAGGGACCTTTAGTTGTTACTTTGACACAATATTTACTTACCTGTCTGTGACAAAATGAATTGATTGTTTATAAAGTTCATATATGAGCTCTTTTCCAATAAAATATTTATAGTTTCCTGAGGATGGGGGGTTTTCTTTCATTTTGTACTTTTATTTTGTCTGGCTTTATGGGAAAGGTTGTCTTCATACCGTGCTATCTGCCAAAGAAACTTTTGTTTCAGGTGTGTTATAGATCCAGTTATAAACTAGGTCTAGTGATAAACTCGTGAAGTTTTCTGAAAATACCTTCCTAGCAAGTCAAAAGCCGATACTGATACATTAATTTATACTCTCAGAGGTTTCTAACTAAAATCATGAAAAGCTTTTAAAGCTTTTTTCCTCCCTTCATCTAGTAATCCATTTGTGTCCAATGGCTCTGAATTACTTTGAAGTCCCCCCTTGTTTAAACAGGACAGTTCCGAGCGCAGCTGACACCTCACACTTGCACTGGTGTGGGGTTTAATGATTTAACTGTCCTGCCTGAAGTGCTCAGAGGATGCCACGCTGGTGCTGAGCTGGCCAGGTCAATAGGTAACACTGCAGGGTTTCTTTACACAAAGCAATTCCTGAGCATTTCTTACTTGGTTTTCCACTACTCACTGAGTATTCCCGGTTCAGAATTTTGGGGGCGAAAAAAAGGGCAAATCAAAGGAATAATTGTTGCAAAATTTACTTTAAACTTTGTTTGGTAAAGATTGGGATTTTAATTTTGTCACATTCTTAGATAAAAAGCTCTGCCTAATAAGCCTTTTGGAATAAAACCTTTGCTGTGAAGTTTATCTGGAAAACATGTTATGGCTATTTGTGAAGAAAACTGCCCTTTGCTAGTGACTGTCGCCCAGTAAATGTGACATAAGTGAGACTTTGAAGTCCCTCTCTGAATAACTTCTCATTCAGAGAGAGAGAATTCAATCTCTCACTGAATAAGGAGCACTTGTAACTTTTGCCACAAAGGAACATTTTTACACGAATGGTGGTTGATAGACCTCAAAATTAAAGTGAAGTAGCCTTTGTGGATTCCCCAGTTTAATCTTTTATAAACAGCAGCTCCTGTTACAGTGCCTGGCTTCCCAGCTGGAGTGGCCCGAGCTGTGCGGTGTCCCCCTGTCCCCCAGGTGTGCTGGGTGAACACGGGCTGTTATTGTGACCTCCCTTTGTGAGTTTGTGTCGTGCTCTCATGGCCAAATGCCTCCTGTTCCAGAAGCCTTGCACCAAACCCTTTTCCTGAGCTGACAAGTTTTTTCTGTCTGCCTTCTTTCAGAGCTGCTACAACGGATTCGTGCCCGCGAGTCCAAGTGCTGTGACAGAAACGCGTCAAGAGGGGAGCCCACGGCAGGGGCTGTCCCCGTGTCTGACCGAGACAGTGAACTCATTTTGCAAATGATTCCTGCGCCCGGTTGCAAAAATAATGATAGGTTGTATAAAATAGTGAACTATTGCATGTTGAGATTGAATTATTATTGGATGGCACAGCAGTCACGCAGGAGCGCTCACACAGGCTCGGAGCAGGAGCTGGCAGTGCTGCTGAGGCACAGAGGGGGCTGGGACACTCGGGGAGGGAATCCCTGGGCTTGGCCCTTTCCATGGCGCGGGGCAGCCTGGGTCGCCATTGTGGCCATTGCGGCCACTGTCGCGATTGTCGCCGCTGTCGCCACCGTCCGCCCTCGCGGGTGCAGCGGGAGCCGCCGCCGCCAGAGGGCGCTGTGCCCGCGCTGTCCCGGTCACCCCGGGCTGCTGCGACCGGAGCGGCGTCCGTTAATTACCCCATTAATTACACCATAATTACACCAAAATTACACCATTCATTAACTACAACAGCGGCCTTGGCTGCACCAGACTGCCCAGGACATTAGCCGCTCCCACAGCCTTACCTGGATTTGTAATGGCTGTGTCAAATTACTCTTACCGTGCTTTAAAATGTCGTTCATAAAATCACAGAATGCCTTGGTCGGAAGGGACCTGGAAGCTCATCCCATTCCGCCTCCTGCCTTGGACAACTGCCACTATCCCAGGTTGCTCCAAGCCCCATCCAAGCTGGCCTTGGACACTTCCAGGGGTGGGACAATGTTCCCAGGGGTGGGACAATGTTCCCAGGGATGGGACAATGTTCCCAGGGATGGGACAACGTTCTCAGAGATGGTGCACACTCATTTAAATTCTTTGATTTGTCACAGACTTCTTGTTGTAATCATAAGATGAAGTTACCAACATTTTAGGAACATGTAAAACCATTATAAGGAGCAAATTCTTTTAGGGCAATATGAAACTTTAATTGTAATTAGACAACCAGATTAATTGAGGTTTTTTCCTCTCAGTGTGTTATGTGTCCATACACAAACGAGCCAACCCCCAGTGAGAGCCCTGCAAACAGACAGGTGAGTGCACATTAATGCCATAGCACTGCCCCTGTTTATTAACCAGAGAGGACTGGTGCAATGGTCGTAAGAAAAACTACAAAAGTACACGCCAAGGAGACTTGAAAAAGAACCCAAATTTTCCATGCATGTCACATTTGGAAATACTGAATCCTGTGAGTTCAGCCGCTGTCCCAGTTGTGTTGAGGTTTTAGAAGATACTCTTTGCTTCTGTTGGCAGTTCTGTTAGTTTCCCTCCTGAGGTATTATACCAGAAACTAAAAACTCTAGCACAGATAGATGCACAAAGAGGGAAAAATAATCATGTGCTTGGAACTGGGGATGTGTATTTACAATTTAATCTCACTGAACCCCCCCCTCAGAGGCTCAGAGCAAATGCTCTGTGCAGGGATGGTTTGCTGGAACTTGCCCTGCAGTTTGTCATGTCACAGCAAGGAAAGTGCCTGGTCAATATATGGATAGAGTGAGAGATAATCCACTTCTATGCAGATTAGTCCACATTATGAAGATGTAAGTAGCATCCTAAAATTAAAAAAATACAAACTAGAAGAGGGTGGGGTGCAGCCACAGGCAAATGTTGGCATACATTTTGCTTGCATTAAGAGCAGCAAGAATTGTTGTCTCTCCGAGTCAGGCTGGTGCAAAGGATCACAGCAACAGGCCCAGCTACTGAGCTATTAGCTCTTGCTTTTATAAACAGAGCCATGGTTTACAGCAGCCTTTCTAAAAGTCAGTTTAGTCTGGATCTTCCTGAGAAGGATGGGCTGGCCTGCTCACGGGGTTGGCTGCCTGTAATCTGGTCCATTTAGAAAACAAACAAAAACCATTTTATTCAGGACTTAAACAATAAAGTTATGATTAATCTGATTGTGCCAGAACACTGGTGATGCTGAAACACTCAGTGTGTAATGTTGTTGCAACCACGGTGAGTGCTTTGTTGTAAAATGGTCTTTTGTGTTTCATTGGCTTATATTGATGGATGTTGAGTGGCTGAATTTGGGAAGGGTTTTTGTGAAGCGCTCTGAGATCTTGGAGGAAAAACACTGGCATTTTTTTCATGTCCCTCTAGGTCTGAGACACATCAGAGTGTGTTTTATTTTTTCACTGTAAATATGATAATGGTGCCAGCAGTGCAGTATTTACTGCTTTTCATATGCGTGAGAATACTAAACATATGTATTTCTAAAGGAAATTCCAGAAGAATGTGAAACTCGCTTGTAGCAATAATTTGTAGGTTTGTGTCCATTGTTTTCAGGAATATGTAAATTGTTACATTATAGAACTCACTTTGAACCCTGCTGCATAATTAGCTACACTAAGCATCAGTATTCAATTTGGGAAATCTGTAGCCAAGTGTTTTATTAGAATTTCGTGGAAAAGGAGAATGTGAACAAAACCGTAGAGCAAATGATCTGAAATGCAGTTAAAAATAATGAAAACCAAGCACTAGCCACATAAACACACCAGATGAAGACACAGCAAATGAAGATCATAAAAAGTAAACTGGAATAAAAACACAAAGCCATTCCTCAGCTGAAGTAAATGGGGACATCTGCACCAGGAGTGAGGGAACCGTGGTCACTGGTGTTTGCTGGGGGGCTGCTCTGTGAGCTTTGTTAAAAGGCTCATGGTTAGGAGGAAATGGCATTAACAGTAATGGCTTTTTGGGCAACTGCTTCCACAGGGCTCCTGCTGACATTTGGTGTTGTGACAAATGTCCTACAAATCCAGCTGATTTCAGCCTGTCCCAGTGTGCTCTACCCTGCTGTGGGGCCAGCACTGGGGACAGGGACCTGCTGCAGTGCCAGCAGTGTTCCAGCACTGTCCTGAGCTGCAGGAGCTGCTGTGGCACCGTCCTCTGAGGCTGGGGCACACAGCCACTGCTGCCAGTCTGGAAAACCCCACAGAGCAGCAGGACAGCCTGCCTTGCCATCCTGGAAAACCCCACAGAGCAGCAGGACAGCCTGCCTTGCCATCCTGGAAAACCCCACAGAGCAGCAGGACAGCTGCAGTTGCATTTGCTGAGGGAGATTCTTCAAGCACTCAGTGGGTGTGATCATAAACCCCCAAAATACCAGGAAAATCAAGCCAAGAGTTAGTAGAGTTACAATGACAGGAATGCCATGTACTTACCTGTACAAATCCATGCATTTGCATCTCCTTGCTTTGTTTTGCAGGCACCCCAGCTGTGACATCCTTGGTGCACCATCATTGCCATTTGCACTGCTCCAAGCCCCAACCACTTTGAAGACCTGGTGTGAAACCCACTTTTGCTTGCATCTCAGCACAGTTCTTTCTAGTACAAATAAAACCCTGAGTGCTTGAATCGTTGGCTCAGGCAACTCCATCTGCCCATCTGGTTTTGTGTCCTACTGCTCTCACTTTTCTGTGTGTCAGTTCCCTCATCCCTCTCCTTACAAGCATGTTCAGCTGTGCAAGAGATCTTCCTCTGCCTCCTTCAAGACTCTCCTTGAAACATGTGCACAGGAAAATACAAATCCTGACCAACTTCCTAAAGAACTGCAAAAGAAAACAGTAACCCTGCCCTGAGAGGTTCTTGTATGGGATCAGTGGTCAGCTGGAGCTTCGAGAACTTCACTTTGTGTTTCAGCCTCCTGCAGTGGGGTGGGTTTCAGGATGTGTGTGCTGATGCTGCAGAGCATGGTCCAAAGGGATGCAAACACCATTACTAATAAAGCTACAGTAAGGGCATGGCCAAATTCCATGCAGTCAGCTCATTTTCCCCGTGGGGAGTGTCTGCCTTCCTGTGCTGTCAGTCAGTCAGCACGGGGAAGTGCTGCTAAACCCAGGGGGAAATGGGAGGTGGGTGAGCCACAGCAGAAGGCAGGGTGCAGTGCCCAGGCAGGGACCAGTTTTGTGTGTGCTGTTTGCAAAAGGCCGGGCCAGGCGTCGTTCAGGAGAGGTGTGAGTGCGGGGGGGCACGGGCTGAGCCAAGGAGCGGGGAGATCCCAGCCTGCTTTCGGCATGACAGCTTCACCTCTTCCTGCCAGCATTACCTGGAAGGTGTCTGCAAAGCTGGCAGAAGGGAGCTCATTCCCCAGGAGCAGTACCCGCCCGCAGAAACAAGGAGGTCAGCAGTGGGGGCAGCAGGAAGGACTCGGAGCAGGGTTTGGTCAACAGAGAATCAAAGAGAGCAAATTACATCTCAGTACCAGCAAAACCATGGAAGGGCGGGATGGGGAAAGGCAGGAGGCAATGAGAGAAAGAAAGACGATGATGATGACGATGACGATGACGATTAGCGTTGTATGACCGAGGGCTGCAAGAGGAGAGAACCTTTAAAGCGATGGTGAAGAGGCGGTGTGGGGTAAGGGCACAGGAGGAGGGAGCAATGGCTGGGGAAGGTGGGAAAGGCGGGATCTGGGCACGGCAGAAAAGGTCTGAGCAGAAGGGGTAAGAGCTGGGGGCAGGGGAACGGGGGAGTTACCGGGGGACAGGACGGCTGTCCTGCCAGCGCTGCCGGGCTATCGGGGCCCTGCCGGCCTCCCGGACCCGCCGCGACAGCCGCGACAGCCGCGACAGCCGCCACGGCAGCGGAGCCGAGCCGCGCTCCGCGCCCGCCGGCCTGAGCGCAGGTGGGGCACAGGTAGGGCACACCTGGGCACGGAGCGGGGCTCGGGGGCCGCGGGGCACCCGCAGGGGACAGCTGCGGTGCCGGCAGGGGACAGTCACCCAGCGGGGACAGGGACACCTGGGCCGGGACTCGGTCACTGCGGGGGGATCCGGTCACCTGCNGAGCGAGAGGGCGCCTGCGATGCTCCTGATTAATAGCAGAGGGTCCGGGCCGTGACCGCCGGCTCGGCATGTGCTGGAGCCGCGCGGCGCTTCCCAGCCCCCCTGCCAGCATCAGGGGGGTCGGAGGGGGAGCGAGGGAGAGAGGGAGGGAAGGAAGGAGGGAGGGAGAAGGGGAGCAGCCGGCGGGACGGAGCCCTCGGCGTCCAGCGGCAAAGGAGCGCTCCGGAGCCGCGGCTTCCTGGAAGCGGAGCGCGGCTGGGCGGCGATAAGCGGCGACAAGCGGCGATAAGCGGCGGCTATCGGGGCCCTGCCGGCCTCCCGGACCCGCCGCGACAGCCGCGACAGCCGCGACAGCCGCCACGGCAGCGGAGCCGAGCCGCGCTCCGCGCCCGCCGGCCTGAGCGCAGGTGGGGCACAGGTAGGGCACACCTGGGCACGGAGCGGGGCTCGGGGGCCGCGGGGCACCCGCAGGGGACAGCTGCGGTGCCGGCAGGGGACAGTCACCCAGCGGGGACAGGGACACCTGGGCCGGGACTCGGTCACTGCGGGGGGATCCGGTCACCTGCGGGGCAGGCGAGCATCTGTAAGCGTGCAGCCTCCAAGGATGCCCACACTCCTGCAGAGGCTGCAGCCGCGCAGACAGCTCGGAGCTCTTTATCCGGGGTAAAGCATTCCCGGCAGCAAACACCGCGGAACCCCCAGGAGAGCTCCTGGCTGGAGCAGGTGGAACAGTAAGAGGAGCAGGATGAGGTTTATGCCATCCCAAAGAGTTTGGAGGTGCTGTTGCATGAGCTGGTTATATTTTAGTTAACTCTTTTTGTCTGTGCAAATATTACATCTTATTTGCTTGCTTTTTTTTTTTTTTAATTTTATTGCTTATTCGTGTAAATACAAGTTGAGGTTTTGGGTCACAGCCCAGTTACATTTTGATTCAGGCAGAGTTTAATTTCCCCCTTTAAAAAGTGTTTTAAACCAGTTGGGCCATATGGAAGCAGAGTTGTTCATCAACCAAAGAAACTTGAAGGAATTTGAAAAATAAGGTTATATGTTTCTGGAGCCATTTCTGGAGCCACCAGCACCAGTACTCAAACTCCTGATTCAGTAATTTCCTTTGCTGGGATCAAGACTTAATCTGTCCATACCTGTGTTTTCACAGCTGCAAAATGGGAGCTACACCTATTGATGGGGTGCTTACTTTTTATTTTTTTTTTTTTTGGGAAAGCCCTTAATTAAACCCAAGAAAAGCAGAGTAAGATCATTTGCAAGGGGGGTAAATAGTGCAGATTGTGTCTGAGGGAATATGGCATGTTGAATGGAGAGGCACACCTGAGAGAGGTGCTGTGGCTAAGGGAATGTGCAGTGAGGAACTCCCTCTCTGCTGTATTTCTGTGTCGTGCAGTTCATCCCTTCCCTGCTGCTGCTCTGAATCCTGCCCGGTGAATGACACAAGCACCACGTGTAGCAGTGCAGGGAAAGCTGCACAAACCCTGCCAAAACGGGCTGGAGCTGTGTGGATGGCAGGCCCAGCCTCTTCATGGCCCAGGTCTGGAGAGAAACCTGTGAGGAGCGTGAGCTGGCAGCGACCAATTAACCTGGCAGCGACCAATTAACCTGGCAGCATCCTCCTTCACTTAGAGCCTGGATACCCCTTGGAGGAATGAAGGGGCTTCCCTGAGGTGCCAGGTCCTGTGTCCTGAGCCAGGGCTCCATCCTGCAGGCAGTCAGGAGCTGCAGGGGAGCAGGGCTGTTCTGTCAGCAGCACGGAGCCAGGGCTGTGCAGGGAGAGGCCGAGCAGGGAGCTCTGTGATGGATTCCCCGAGGGGCAGGGTGAGGGTGGGATGGTTCCCCTGTGGCAGGACAAAGGGTGAGGGTGGGATGGTTCCCCTGTGGCAGGACAGGGTGAGGGTGGGATGGTTCCCTCCCAGCAGGACAGGGTGAGGGTGGGATGGTTCCCCTGTGGCAGGACAGGGTGAGGGTGGGATGGTTCCCTTGTGGCAGGACAGGGTGAGGGTGGGATGGTTCCCTCCTGGCAGGACAGGGTGAGGGTGGGATGGTTCCCCTGTGGCAGGACAGGGTGAGGGTGGGATGGTTCCCTCCTGGCAGGACAGGGTGAGGGTGGGATGGTTCCCTCCCAGCAGGACAAAGAGCAGCTGAACAGTTGCTGGCCAGTGTTCTCCCCAGCCCTGGGCTCCTGAGCAGCAATCCAGGCAGGGAGTTGGCATCCTAGCAGCACATCCACCACTGTCACTTTATTGCCTTCCACAGCTCATTCCTTCACAAGTCCTCCTTTGCCTCATCCTCATAAAGAGTCTGAGGAGTGGAATAGAGCCACACTGGCCAGAAAGGGAAACCAGGCCCAGCCTGTGGGGAGGGGGAAGTTGTGATGCTCATGTGTCTCTCAGGGGTCTGAGGAGTGACAATGTGGGGTTCCACAGCACCAGCACCAAGCAGAGGTTCTGGGTACAGAAAGTGATCCAAGATAAAGCAAGGGAGGGGGAACTGTCTCAGAAGGGTTATTAATTTGTTCCATTTGGATGAAATAAATAGAAAGACTGGAAATGAAGGAGATCATTTGTGTAAAATAGTAGGTTTAATATTATTTAAATCTGCACACTTGATCTTAGCCAAAAGGCTGAGGAGGAGGGAACAGACAGAGTTGAATTATCCAGACTGTTGTTGGCCAGCACTGGATTTTGGAAGGTGATTGGCTGGTGACAATCCAAAATTATAGACAGCAAGTCGTGCAAAGGACATCAGGCAGCCTTTAATGGCTACAGGTGCTCAGGGCCCTGGCTTTCATTCCCATCCTGGGATGCTGCCTCCAGAAGCACAGAAGGGACATACATATTTATGAAATACCAGGTTTTATCCATGTTTTTTCAACTTTTCCATTTCTGCTGCCAGTTTATTCTCCCTGAGGACAGACTGCTTTAAACCAGTATGTCTTCAAAGCTAGAATGCCTGAAAACTATCATTTTTATTCAATTCAACTTTTTAGGGCAAAAACTTAGTTTTCAGACAGACAAGGCATTTAATCACCAGTAATTAAGAAGATCAGAACACTACGATGATCTTGTCATTAATACAGAAATACCCTAAGTGTAGTTAGCAAACAGATTTATATGTAACTGCTCTAGCTGTGAATTTAGCTGTTTCAAATTAAATCATAAAAACTACTTTATGGAGAACATATGCGATTATTATTGGGACAGTAACTGTGTCAGTGACATTTTATTGCTCATCAGATATGTTCTTCCCATGAATCCATCCCTGATCTGCTTGATGAAGTAGCAAAAATCTACTCCCATTTTTCCATCATGTAAAATCTATTGGTCCTCAAGAGCTTGAAGAGCCCAGGGCTGCATGTTCTGGGAAGGATTTTTTCACTGAAGGGGCGGTCAGGGCTTGGCAGGGCTGCCCAGGGAGCTTTGGGGGGCCCATCCCTGGAGGTGGCACTTGGACCTCTGGGCTGGGGACAAGGAGGGGATGGGGCACAGCTTGGATTTGATGTTCTGGGAGGGTTTTTCCAACTTGAGTGACTCTGTGATTCTGGGAGGGGTAAGTCCCCCTGGGGCAGCTGAGTTTGCCAGCACTGGAGGCGTTGTGGCCTCTCGTGCTCCTGACACATCTCAGGTGTGAAATGGTGGTGACACAGCAATGCCTGTGCAGTGCTGGGAGATCAGAAACCAACACCAGTCTTGCTCCAACTCATAGGGACAGTTATGTTTATGGTCAGGGAATGAACCTGGTCCCTCTTGGCTGGGTAATTTATTTCTTTCACAGGGTAGGAACAGCAGTAGCAAAGCACTCATCATTTCATTGTTAAAAACCCCTAGTTTGTAGACTGTGTTTGCCATGAGAGTTTTCTCTGCCCATTGTGGAAATGTTTGAGAACTTGCAGTTTTAAGCTGTGCATAACTAGCCCCACTGCTGTTGTGTGCCTGGGAAGGCAGGAGGGCTGAGCTGATCCCGTGTGTTCACAGATCTCTGCTCCACGTCCTTGCAGACAGAACAACAACATAACTTTCTTCTCTCAGGCTAGTTAATGTTCTGGCCCAGAATTACAGCACCAGATGTGTTGCCACAGAAACAATTTAAAGGGAGAAGGAATTGTGAGCAAATTGTCTTTCTTGTGGAAAATGTTTGAGAGCCTCTCCTTGGTCTCTCTGTCTCTATCTGTGTGTGCACAGCAGAGAAGAAGGGACAATTTTGCTTTTGTTTCCTACATCTGCTAGTGGTTTAAAGTTCTCTATACAGGGTTGAAAACTGAAAAATATTCTATTATGGGCATGACTTATGTACCTCAGAGACATTTTTTATTAAATCCTGATTCATTTTTAGAAACTTTTTTCCCTTAAAAATGTGCTGTGTGCTAGCTGATTTACTTACCTCCACTTGCAACATGCTTTGGAAAATATTTCCTGTCACAGTTGTTTCTGTGAAAGTAAGAAAACATTTGACTTTATAGTTATCCCAGATTTTGATGCTGAGAATTAGGATCACATTCTCCCTATTACAACTGACATGCTGATGAAAAGAGGGAATGTTTACAGGAAATATTTTGATTTAATCTTGCCTAGGAAGCCTTAAAGTAGCCCAAGCCCTTGATTTTAGCTAGCATTTCTTTTTCTCAAAACAGTGGATGCTCTATTCAATCCACTCCTTCTCAACTCTTATGAAAATATTTGTCTGAACAAAATGCAATGTGGATGCCTTTAATATGTCCTTTTGACATTTTTGACCACAGCACAGCATATTTATCCTGCAGGTTTGCATTCTGTTTGGGGAGAGGAATGAGAGGAACATCCAGGAAGGTCCCAGCCCTGGCAAAATTTTAAAAAGGCCCCAATCCACACATAAAGAGCCTTGTTTGCACAGTTCTTTGTGCTTCATGCATTTGGGAGGTCTTTGTCCCTGCACGTTTTGAAATACTGCTGGCTGTGGAACTGGAAGAGCCATCACTGGTTCACATCCACAATTTATTCCCCTTTTCACTCATTTTTATACAAATGTGGGATCTTCACTTTTCCTTTGATGACAATTGTTTATAACAGAAATATTCCCAGGTATCCCGAGTTAGGAGCAGTTGCTTATGCTTTAGAAAGGAGTTTTGCCTTATTTCAAGTGTCCTTCCAGAGGCCTGGGTTGAGATCTGGGAGCTCTGGAGCTGGGCTGCATGCCATGTCCCACATTGGAGTTCTGGCAGCTCCACAGGCATCTCCATCACCCAACAAGATCTGCCAGGCCGATAAGAAACTCATTTCTCTCCTGCATTCCTTCTCCAGGCACAGCTCCAGCCCTGGGTGTGGAAGGAATGCAGAGCTGGAGCTGGTGTCTGCACAGGTTGGAGATGAACTTGCAGTGAGAGCTGTGGCTCTGCATCCCTGGGACACCGCAGGGATTTGCATCCAGGTTTCTGCTGTGGGAGCTCCTTGGGGTGGAACCAGCCCTTGTGTTCCTGGGCTGATCCAAAGGTGCCCTTAATTAGCTCACATCTCTGCTGTTTGATCCCATGAGAAGGCAGCTTGGTGGTTTTCAGGCCGTGGAGCTTTCCCAGACAGGCATTGTAAACTGGAAATATAGGTACTTGTAATTTTCTTCAAATCCTCCTTTGGGCCTGAAACGTCTTGTGCTTGGTTTCAATCCAGTATTGACTAAGACTGGAAAGTGTGAATAATGTCAGTTCAGCTGTATTTGAGTTATTCAAATGGATTTTGAAACCATGTACTTTCCACTTATATTTTTCCATAATTCTCTGCACTTACATAACCTCTGTCTTATTGAAATTGCTACAGACTTCAAGAGGGAAATATAATTTTCCAATACTGGGCCTGAACAGATAAACAGGGAGGCAATTCCAAGGCCTCAGTGTGCTTTAAAACCTGAGTGTTTGCTGCTTTCATGTTGGTGTGAGTAGGTTTGTACCTCTGCTAGTGCAGAAGAAACACACTCCATAACCTCCAGTGTCCCTGTGCACTGAATTTCTGAAATGTTTCCATTACATAATTGAAATTTTACCAAAAGAGTTGAGAAGATTTCTCCAGATGCTAAGGAAGGATTCTGTTTGATGAGCTCTGTGAAGTTAAAACAGTAGGCCAGGCTTTTCCAAAGGGATATTGCAAATGCAGCTGTTTGAGCCATCCCTGCAGTCCAGGGCATGGATGTGCCTGAGACCTGACCTATACACGAAGTTCATTGCCTTGTCTGAGCTTTGGAGGCTTTGAGGCCTTGGAGGCAGCTTGGGGCCTGGTTTTGTGCAGTGGCAGGCAGAGAGGAGCATTTGCACTGCCTGGATGCTGTGTGGAGATGCCTGGGCTGGGCTCCTTCAGCAGCACACAGGGTTGTGTGAGTTGGCTGGGAATGGGGCTGCACCTTTCTTCGTGCTGCTAGTGCAGCACCAAACTCCCAGCCTGGATGGAAATGTGTCCCTGTTGTCTGGAATGGAGCCCCAGACACTGATGTGGAAGGTGAGGCTCCCTCTGAAGAGCCCTGGCAGACAGAAATATTCCCTCAGTGAGGCACAACAGGCACGGAGACAATAGAGCTGCGCTCTGTGCAACCCTGCTGAGGTCACTGCAGCTCCTTCCTAATTCCTCTGAGGCTGAGCTGTGCCTCTCCCTGTTTCTGAAGGCTTCACATGCCAATGTGTTGTGCAACAAGGTCATTTGTTCACAAATGAAGAATTTAAATAACCTTAGCAAATCAGTGTGGGCATCCCAGCTGCCTGCAAACAAACAGCAGAAGTGCAAAACATTGAAGGAGCAATGCAAAGGATCTCCACATTGCTTGAGCTTGGGTTCTTCAAGAACAACTCCACAGTTGTGAGGAGGACATGCTCTGCAGGAGAAGGTTAGGATGGGAACACACACTGCATCTCCTGCTGAGGTTCACACACACTGTCTGGGCTGTTTTCCCCAGAGCTCCAGGAACACATGGTGAATCTTTTCCCCATGTGTGTATGGAGGAATCTGACTGCTTTTAGTTTCCTTTAAAGCAACAAGTGAGGATACTTTGACCTGTAATTGTCAAATTATGTTTACAATACAGTAAAACTGTATCTTCTTGTAAAATATCTCTCCTGAGGAAGCCAAGTCATATGGAGCAGAACTCCCTGTTTCTGTTAGAGCATGGAATGCACTGCCTGCCCTTGCTGCTGTAATTGTGTCTGGATTTAATCCTGGTTCTGCATTAGTGTGTTGCTGGAATCCCTTGTCAATGTTTTGTACCTGAATGGCCGTTTCTGAGTCTGGAAGATAACCCAAGGGTGGCTTTCTGCCAGGAAGGTCTCTGGTCTGTGCATTGTCCATGGCAGCCCTGCAGAGGATCACCAGTGGCAGTTCAGAAGATCACTGCTCCAGAGATGCTGAGTAAACCAGTCCAAGGTCTCAGAAAAACTCCTTGTGATGCTGAAAAATAGGAAACACTAAGCAGATGTGTTAGTTGCAGTAAAAGCCTTGGGTCCTCAGGGAACAAACAATTGGGTTCAGAGTCTTTGAAGAAGTCTGAGACAGAGAGCTGATTGATTTTTTTTGTGCACAAAGCTGAAATGCACTTTCATGAGTGACTCTTGCCGTGTTTGTTGATGGTATTCATAACATTTCAAGGGACCTTAAATTGCTTTAGCTTTTGGCCTAAATGTTGAAGTGGTTTGATCTTGACTGATCCTGCTGAGCAACTTCTGCTTAGCACTTCCAGTTGTGTCTGCCTTTTTTTTTGCAGTGAGCAGCTCTCGTGTGCTTGGGCTGGGTGTTCTGGGGGCCCTGACATTTCCAGGAATTTGTTATCTCTGGCAGAGGCCTTCTCACTGTCACTCATTGATAAGTGGGCAAGTAAACATGTTGCTGATGAGCCAGTGGCCCTCCAGTGGCTGAGCACCAGTCTGATTTCATTGCACACTGTGGTCCTCCAGAGCAAGATTCTTCTACCACTCATGAATTTCTAAAACTGTCTTTGCTGTGTGGCTTTTGTTATAACTGATCTACTTCTTGCTCCCTTTTAGTGTAGAGGGTTTTTTCTTGTTTACAAATTTCAGTCACATTGGAGCCATCACTTCCTAGCCTTCTGGAAATACTCCTGAAGTCAGTGTGGCAACAACTGAACTTGTGATGAGTATGAAGAGGGACTTCTCACACGGCCAAAGAGATCCTTTCTGGTTGCTGCCTGTGAAATACTTGCATTGAACAGCAATAACCAGGGCCAGGGCTGCAGGCAGGGAGTGTGCAGAGGCCAAGGAGAGCTCAGTCACCCTGATGGAAGCACAGCCACCCTCCTTTGGAGCTGTGCTGCCAGAACTGGTTTGGTGAGCCTCCCCACCAGAGCTGCAGGAAAACAACTGCTGCAGAAACACCACCTGGAAGTGCCCTTGCCAGGATGTCCTCCTGAGGCTGGAGGAGGCTGGAGGGGCACTGCAGGAAGCAGCAGCCACTGAAGGTTTTGTGGTGTTTCCTGATGCCCAGCAGTCAGTACACGAGTTTGCCTCCTGGTTTTAGAACTTTCCAGAGAGTGTTGCTGCAATTCTGTTCAGGCTTGAAACAATCCAAAGCTGTCTTCTAGGCAGGGCCAGGCTGACTAAACTTGAATGTCTGGTTTAAAAGTAAATGTAGTCCAGTTTAGACTGCAT
This sequence comes from Nicator chloris, assembly GCA_013400495.1. Classification (NCBI taxonomy): domain Eukaryota; kingdom Metazoa; phylum Chordata; class Aves; order Passeriformes; family Pycnonotidae; genus Nicator; species Nicator chloris. The sequence goes on from WAAE01021262.1 coordinate 586,100, forward strand.
TTTCCTCAGCTGCTCACTGCACCATTTGTATCCTAATGCACATCAGTCTTTCAGCTGTTTCCAAAGCCATCTCCTTTTGAATGTTTAATATCTAAGAACCAATTAGTTCCATTTTGTTTTCTTTGGAGAGTCTGCAATTAAACATTCTTTCAAGTGGGCTTTATTTAGCTAATTCCATCACAAAAATAAGCTCTGAGGGAATGAAGAGAAGTTCAAGCTAGCCAATGTTTATTTTTATTATTAATAATTTATATTATGGGAGTCCCCAGGGGAACAAGGGCCCCACTAAAGCCAGTTTCCTCTGCATGTAATGACTGTGTCTCACAAGACTTTATCCAGCAGAAGATTCCTTTTTGCTGCTGGGGCTCAGGGCAAGGGACCTGCTCCACACTGCAGGGAAAGGGCTGATGAAGTGCACAGAAAAACAAAGCAGGAATCATTGTTTTAAAGAAGCTTAAGCTAGGCACTAGAGGGAGAATCTGATGCATCTTTTCTAAAAAGGAAAAAAACCCCACACTTATGTCTTTTTCCAGTTTGAGTGCCAAATCACGACCTCCAAGGTCTTGTTGATCATCTCTGAAGTGATGGCAATGCTCCCAGTGACTCTGCTGGGAGCAGACTGGGCAGAGAAGTGATGGTCCTAAAAACCTTCTCTCTTTCTGAGCTAGCAGCACAGGACTCTTTGTATTTTAAAAACACACTTAAGTTCGTTTAAAACATGTTCTTGTTTAGTCAGATTCCTATCAGAAGTTATGGTTTTCACAGCGTCTGCCCCTCAGGAATTGGTCTGCTTTGTGTTCTACAGGAGTCTGGAGTGATCTGGAGCCCCCTCAGAGCTGCTGGGTGCAGGGTGAGGCAGAGCCAGCCCTGGGGCTCCCTACACGCCTTGGTTTGCTGAGTTAGAGCAGCTCCCACCCCCTGGGGGATGCTGCTCCCCGGGGGCTCCCTGTGTGGCTGAGGGTGGCAGTGTGGGCATGAGCAGGGCTGGGGGTGCCAGTGCCCCCCAGCAAGGGCAGCCCGGCAGGTTTTCCTCCTGGGGGGATCACCCTCCTCCCTTCCCTTCCCTTCCCTTCCCTTCCCAAACCTTCCCTTCCCAAACCTTCCCAAACCTTCCCAAACCTTCCCAAACCTTCCCAAACCTTCCCGTGGAAGCACCAGGCTTTGCAGCACTATTTCCATAATTCCAAAGGCAAGCCCTAGGCAGGAGTTTTCCTGGCCACATTCCTGTCCTCCTCAGCTCAGTTTGAAGGGGGTGAGACATCTGGTTCCAAGCCCAGCTGTGTGGTTAGGATGGAGGGCTTTTTCACTAAATCTGCCCATTTAAGACACAGATTTTATAGGAGCTAGAGCTGGGCCGTGCAAAGTTCACCTCATTAAAAACAAGCCCAAGCCAAATAAAAGCAGAGAAAAACAGCATTAAAAATGTGAGCCATGAATGTCAGAGCGTGTGTGTTAGGAACTGGTAAGAAGTGGAGGGAAAAGTACAGATATACCCTCATAGATTCAAAGTTCTTGGGTTTTTCCACAAGTAAATATTTGGCTTTAAAGCATAAACCTTTTGTACCTTCTATTGCTCTCTTCTATGAAATTTTATACACTTTTCCTCTTTTTCCAGTGTTCTTTGGGATACTGACCCGAACTTAGCAACTTTATTTCTGTGGCACAGGGTTATCTTGGTAACATTCATGGGAATAAACCGTGGTTGCCATAGGAAGAGGGCTGGATGGTTCAATCCTTAGGAAAGGGACAGTTTTCCTGGTCAGACAGGTAAATGACACACGCTTTGTCCCACTTCAGGAGCACCAGGACACTGTGAGTCACAGAACTCACTTTTTGGAGATAACAAATGACATCCTCCGTGCTGTTGGACATCAGATTTCACTCCTGCTGGAAGTTTGTCATCTGATTTGCTTAAATACCCTTCTCAGTGTAATAATCAAAGCATTTATCTGTCCATCACGGTGCTGCCATTGAAACTTAGCCTTGGGACTCTCCACAACCCTCAGGCTGAGATGAAGGACCTTCCCTATGTCATAATTAACCTGGAGAAGGGCTCCTGCATGAGAAGGCTGGCTGGAGCCATGGTCACACCTGGTAATTCTGTTTGTGACACACATTCAGGCACAGGAGGGGGAAAACAGGGAGAATGAGGTCTGTGTTACAGAGAGATGATCCTTGGGGCTCATAATTCACGAGTAGGGATCTCTCAAGGCCAGAGCTGGAGGGATTCAGTGCCTCACTGCCAGGCAAGTTTTCCTTTGTCCCAAGTGGAGGAGCCTGTGCAGACTTGTAAACCACTCTGCCTCAGCTCCCTCTGCCTCTCCTGCCTGGGAATTTGGGTGCAGGAATTCGGGTCCCCCCAGGGAGCTGAGCTGTACCTGCAGTTCTGCTGGGGCAGCTGTGAGCCCTGAGCCAGCCCAGGAGCTGCCACATTCCTGAAGCCCTGAGCCAGCCTGTAAGGGTCAGCACAGCCCTGAGCCAGCCCTGAGCCAGCCCTGTAAGGGTCAGCACAGCTCTGAGCCAGCCCTGAGCCAGCCCTGTAAGGGTGGCAGCACCTGCAAACTGAAACCAGAGGAGAACAGCCAGGCCTGTGCTCATAAATCAGCTGGCAAGGGGTGAAGTGCCCTGTGCCAGAGCCCAGAGGGGCCCCAGCACCTCGGGGAGCTGGGAACAGCAGTGGGGCCAGGGGCTGTGCCCTGGGCTGGCACAGCATGGAAAACACGATGGGGCTGTGGGCAGCCACTGCAGCTTTTCTTAGTGCAGCCTTGCCAAAAGGGCAGGGTGGGGTTTACAGCCAGCTGTGCTCCCCAGTGCCACATTTCCCTGAGGGAAAGGGGCACGGGGTGATCCATGCTCAGCCCCCCTGCTCACTGCCAGCTGCTGCTGCTGGAGGCACCAGTGGCCACGGCTCCCTGTCTTGGAAAAGAATTCCCAGGTCATTTACTGGGCCAGGCCAGCTCCTGCTGCTGCACTCTGCTGGGAATCTGGGACAAATGGCTGATTAATCTCCTCTGGATGTGCACACTGTCACTGAGAGCAGAACTTGGAGCTGCCTGCTGAGATGGAAGGTGATGGGAAATACAGGAACTTTTGGGGTGCAGGCTTGAAAAGCAGCTCGCCCTGGACTTGAAATTTGAGTCCTGTGTTCCAAGACTCCCCCAGAAATGGGGCCACCAGACCTGACCTCCAGCATGGGACAAGCTGTCTGAGAGCACTGCCTGTGATATTCCCGTTTATTCCTGCCCAGGAAGCCTGGAGTCCAGAATGCCATTTCCAGAAGCTGGCAGGAAGCTATGGCAGGGCCTAATGAGTAAAGCAAGAACTTGGATCAAAGCTGTTTATCTGATTTTCTTTTAATGGCTTAAGTATGGCTAGGAGGAAAGGATGCCAGATGTGCAGAATTTCAATATATATTCAAGAGTCGAATCTGCATAGATAAAATTGGCAGAAGTACCAAAACTAGTTACACACTGAAATCCTGTCTTTCTAAATAATGCAAGCTCTGAATGTAATTCATCTTAAAAAATCAATTGAAGTAACTCTTAGGAGCCTAAAGTACCTATGAGAGTGGGATTATATTCCTGAATCATTTGACATTTTCCAAACATGACCTGACAGATGTGGGTTTGGTGCAGAGTGAAGGGCCCATCTCGTAATATGAGTTAAACAGGCTTAGGTCAAGAAGTTCTGTGGAACATGTGCAGCTCCACAGGGCAGCAAAAGCTTCCATCTACAGCAAAACTGTGATGTAACTGCTCTTATAGCTCAATCTTGACCCAGCAGAACTGCCTGATGAATGGGTGGAAGCTGTGTGTGTCCCTTCTCTCCCTTCTCCCAAATCTGTTTCAGCAGATGAAGCTGGGTACCAAGCACACATTTCCCTGTCTGTGTGTGCAGGGGCTCTCCCTGTGTGTGGTGAGCAGCTCCAGCTCACAGCGGGGACAGCCACAGGACAGAATCCCTGCTGCAGGGAATTACCCCAGACCTGCTCAGACTCTGCTGGGAATCCTTGTGCTGGGAGTTCCTGCCACAGACTGGTTTTGTCTGAAGAAAAGATCCCTATGTGGGCGGGATGTTGTGTTAAAATACCCATTTTGAGAGGTATTCTGAGATCAAGGGCATTGTGTGTCTCAATTCAAATTCTTTTTCTTCTTTTGAAAGATAAATTTTTCTTAGTTCTGTCCATGACTGTATAAATAGAATGTTTGTCAAACGGCTGAACAAAACCACTCAGAGTGGAAGGGGTCTGAATGCTAAACGTGGAATGTTTATGCAGCACAGTAGACATTGCTGCTGAGGTCAGTGGTTTTCCTGAGGAATGCTGGCCAGCAGGGATTGGGCTCAGTGGCTGTTTTCCCGGGGGATTCAGCCCGGGGCTGTGCCCAGGGTCACTTCCCTGCTGCTTCAGGCAGCCTCCAGCACAGCCACCCCAGGGTGAGGAGGCTGAGGCAGGACCTGAGCACCCCATCATTCCACACTCGGGGTTCTTCTGTCCAGCACTGCCAAGGAAGGGCCAAGGCCCAGACACATCCACCTGTTCCACAGTGCATGGAAATCACAAAAACCTCGTGGGTCAGGCCTGGAGCAGCCCTGAGACTTGGACAGGATTTAATCCAGGGTGGTGATCGGATCTTTTTTCTTTGTCAGTACCAGGAAAGACAATTGCCTGCTGGAGTTTTCTGCACACCACCCAAGGGGCACTGAAATCCATTGTCCCTATGTTTTGAAATAAGCAAGAAGAAAAATAATTGTGATTACATCAATGTGGTGGTAGGCAAACACAGCCCAGTTTGCAAAATCAGTCTTCAGCTGAACTTCTGCTCAAGATTTTTGGTGTGATTGTGCTGGGGTTGTTTTTCCACCCATGGAGTGCTTGCAGTATAGATTTCTTTAATCTGAAACCCTGATCCTGGTGCAATTGTAGCAGCAAAACAGTTATTCTGGAAGAATTCATAGTGAATTCAGGGGAGCAGAATGAAAACCTAGCAGCTTTGACTGGCTTTTTTTTGAAACAGCCGATGGTCAGTTGGGATCACAGCTCATTCCTGGAGTCCAGAGAAGGTCTCTGAAGGCCCTAAATGTTCCTGGACTGAATCACTGCTGATTTTGGTTCTGAGAACTCTGCAGAACCAGCACAGCCCAATGACACTTTTGTTTGGCTGTCATGAAATCAATTCTATAAAACCATGCTAAAAAAGACATAGAATCTGGGTGGCAACTCTGCAATAAACTTCAGTGCTCTGCTGTGCACAAACCCACCAGGGGATAGGCACAAATCTAAGCCCCAGATCTTAGCAAGAAGGCTCCAGTCCCTCCAATAAACTGCTGGGCTTCCCAGAAACTGAGTTAAGCATTATGTTGTGATAATACAAAATGAGATCAGCTCTGTTTGGTTCCCACAACCAGAAGATAAAACGTCTCTCTTGTCTTTCCAAGTAAAGCGAGTGCAATATTTACAAATGAAATGATGTATAAAAATAACAAAGGTCTAAAAGCTTGAGAAGGCTTGCACCAGGCAGTGGAAGGCAAATTGTCCTGATCACATCGTAAATCCACAATCACAGAGGTGAGCCTCAGCCACTGAAGTTATGAACAATTGGTGTCTGTCAGTAATTGTGTTATGTTCTCTAGTGACAGAATCTTGCTGGATTTCAGCCTGGCTGCTGTTGTCCCGTGAAGGGCAGGTGAGGTCTGGAGCCCTGTGCTGGCCAGAGCCCACAGACTGCTGAGGGAAGCAGGAATTGGTGCAGAAGCACAGCCAGGAGAAAGTGTCTCCTTCCCCCTGCCCATTCCCAGCTGGGACGTTCCAAACTGCAGGGAAGCATGGATTCCTTCCTCCAGCAGGGGCTCACCAGTGGAGCCCTGGCAGATGCTAACACAAAACCATGGCTGCTCATTTAAAGCACCAAACATGAGCAGAAACGTTTTGCGAGTCGGTGACTCATGTTTTCCTCACAGAATTGCTGAAACCACTGTGCCCAGACACAATTAAAGATGTGAGGAGGGCTGGAAGAGCTGGGCCATAAACACAAGCAGACCCCATGATTTGGTTTGTAGAAGGTGAAGGTCCTTTGGCTGCAGGAGCAGCCTCAGGCTCAGAGAGAGGAGCAGGAGGTGCAGTTGGTGTGTCCTGCCTGCACCCTTGGTCACACCAGAGCTGAGACACCCCAATCTGTCATGGCAAGTGGACCACTGAAACAGGGCCAAACAAACCCAGTCATTTAATCTGAAAAGAATTCTGCTTTAGCTTAAAGATCCATTTCTGAGAGCCAAAGCCTCGGCTGTACAAATCCCAGGAATTCAAACCCTGCAGTCAGTGGGGCCCTGGCTGCTGGGAGGTGTGCCCAAGGCTCCCGAGCTCTACAAAACCTCCCTGCTTTTTCCAGCAGTCTGGTGCTCCAGTTGCCCCTGGAATGGACTCCTTGATTTTGTCCTGCTATTTCTGTGCTCTGCGTATGCAGCCCCTGGCTCACGGCTGTGCTCATGTTCCGCTTTTGGGGAAGAGTAAAAGGGAGGAAGTTCCTCTGCTCCCCAGGGCACAATCCCTGCTTTTATGAGGTTTGGACACGCTGGCCTGCACAGCAGAGGTTCCAGCTTGGAAGGCAGATTGGAACTGAGCTTTGTGGGGGTCCTTACCTGATTTATTTCTGCCCTAAAGGGGGTAGAATTTGAGATGTGTCCAGGTACTTTTGCTCAGGGGCACTTGTGTAGCTCAGCACTTTTATACAGACACTCCAGCTAGCAAACTCTCTGTTTAAACAACTGCATTTGTAAGTCTTCCCTAAAAACAAAGTGTTCTATTGACATCCAGCATGATCTTCTGCTCGGGAGTGTGACGTGAGCCATAAGGTTTCTAGGTCACAACAAAAAATCCATATGCCAGAGTGTATCAAGAGGCACTGACTTTGTTGGCACTATTTTGAAGTGATAACCCCTTGAACAGTGCTTTATTTAAATTCTCTTCATTCTTAGGGAGGATGTGCTTGTGATTGCTTTTGAGAGGAGCAGTGCATTAGAGCAGGGCAGGGTCAGTGGCCTGGGGACTGAGCTTTGGGCAGTCACAGAAAGCAAATGACCCCAGAGGGGCTGGAATGCTTTTGGCCTTGCCCACGTCAGGGCCAAGGCATCCCTGACTTCTACTGAATTGCAACAGTGCATCTCCTGGAAACCCAGAATTGAACTGGGTTGATAAACACACATGATCTGGTCCAGGCAAGTTGGGCAATTCAGGAGTTTGGGGGTCTGAACATTTCCCACATAGTCCTTCACATCTAGAGTTCTGTCCCACAGATTTGACTTCAGGAGTCTTCTCAGAATTTTCCATTTTCTGTTCCCTGCCAAGGCTCTGCCTGGCTGTGTTTGTTCCACATCTTTGTGCTCCAAAGGCTTTCAGTGTCATGTTAGGCAGGCCTTAGAGCAGCTGCTCTTGCACTTTCCTCCTTCCTTATACCCATGAACTGAAGTTTCCCAGGTCAAAGACCTGAAAAAGAGATCCTGGGAATCTGGCTTAGCCTTGATGAGGGATGTGGTCAATAACCACAAGGCTATTCCTTTTATTTCTGCCTTTAACAGCTTGTTATGCAATTACATTTTTCAGTAAGTTGCATGCTTTCTTCAGGCTAATGATCCTTTTGATGGGGTGTCGGTTCAGAGACTTACAAACATCTGAAAACTAGAGGGGAGAGTGGAAAAGATTTTGAAATTTTAGCTGTGATATGATGCAAGTCTGAGCTCTGACTGAGGGTGTTAAGGAGGATCTGTTCAAAGCAAGACAAGATAAGTGCTGTATGGTTTAATTGAGAGGTGGGGAAGAGGCACCTGAATTTTCCATGTGACAGATTTCTGTGGAGCCTCCTGAGGCTGCGGAGCCCCGTGGACTTTGCTCCTCTGAGCAGTGAAATACCTGGCCATGGCCAGCACCTCTGCTCACAAACCAGGTGGCTGGGATTTGTCATTGTCACATCTTGTTCTGCAGTGTTCTGCCTGCTTTTCCCGGGTGTATTCCCCAGCTTGGCACAGCCCACAGAACAGGCAAGGAGATGGGATTTTAAAGCTCAGCCCAGGGAATGACTGAGAGGCTTCTGAGCAGGCAGGATCTCGGCAGGATCTCTGCTCCTGGAAATGCAGGGCAGCTTTTGTAGGTGATGGTACCCAAAGTGGGGTCACTGGCAGTGATTCCCTGCACTCATAGACCAGCCCAGAATTAGCAAAATGCTCTCCAATCCCCCTCCTCTTGGGGAGTATTGAGGCAGTCAGCTCTTTGCAGGCAGCACTCACAGGCAGGGAGGAGGCTGCTCTCCAAGTTAGTGGCAGAGCCAGCAAAGAGCCTTGCACTGACATTTCTGGGCTGTGGCCTGGCTGATGGTGGCCATGGATAATGGATAATGTCATCAAGGGTAATGTCAGGCACAAGGGCTGGGTGCAGGGTTCCTTTCCAGCACCCACTCTGATGGATTCAGGGTGTTCTTCAGAGCACATTCTGCAACGTGGGACAAACCTCTGCATGGAGCATTCAGAGCTCCTTTTGGAGCTTGTACTTCTCCCTTCAAACAATCCTCCAGCTTTTTGTTATACCCAGATTTACTCACTTGTGGTGTTTACATTACACCAGCTTGAGGGGGAAAGGAAGGGAATTTTTCTGTATATGAACTGTCTGGGTGATTTTCTACAGCTGCTTTGAAGGATATGTCTGTTACTTATATTGGGACGTGGATTCGATAGACATATGGCAGAGAGCACAATTCTCCAAAAAGCAAGAGTTTGACTGATGGAAAACAAGAGAGCAATCCAAGAGAACTCCTGCCAGAAGAGGAGCATGAACCTGAAATTTACTGCTGAAACCAGACTTCTGCCTTGGGCTTCAGCACCACACAGCCAGTTGTACCCTTGACTGCAGTGTGGCTCTGCACAGATGCAAGGAGCTGCTTTTTGGACCTGACCGAGTCTGGAGCTTAAGCATTGTTCTGGCATCCACACTGGTTTGGAAATGCACTGGTTGGCCTGCGCTCCTGAGGCACTGGGACAATTACAGGGTTTTTAAGAAGTCAGAAATGTAGAGAGCCTCTGCACTGAGGCTGCTCTGGCTTTTGCTTAGTGAGTTTGTAAAATCAATCAGAAATTGAAGAGGGCATGAGAGATTTCATTTTAGACTATCCAATCCCTTATTAATTGCACCGTGGATGGCAGCACAGGAAACGTGAATTGCAGACAAACCTTTTTTCCCAATTTCTTCTGCTGCGTGTTGTTTTGACTTTCCACTTCCCTGCAGCTCACCCCTTGCAGCACCACGAGAGCTGCCAAGAAGGCTTGGCCTGATGTGTTCTGTCTTTTGTTGCAGGAGCCAGCAGCCCCACTGACCGGGAGCCATGTCGGTCAAGCTCACCTTTGTGTCCCCTGGGGACGGGGGTGGCATCAGCAGGAGCTGCTCCTTCACCGGCTTCAGCACCGTGCAAGGCAGGAAACTGGCGTGAGTGCCACCAAAACCACGGCACGGGGCTGGGGGGGGCCCCAGAACCACGGCACCGGGCTGGGAGTGCCACCAAAACCACGGCACTGGGTTGGGGTGACACCGAAACCACGGCACCGGGCTGGGGGTGACACCAGAACCACGGCACGGGGCTGGGAGTGCCACCAAAACCACGGCACGGGGCTGGGAGTGACACCAGAACCACGGCACGGGGCTGGGAGTGACACCAAAACCACGGCACGGGGCTGGGGGTGACACCAAAGAACCACGGCACGGGGCCGGGAGGGATCCCCGGGCTGGGAGGGATCCCCGGGGCGGGAGGGGTCCCCCGGAGGGGTCCCCGGGCCGGGGGGGGGCCCCGGGCTGGGGGGGGGCCCC
>WAAE01021262.1:595961-657218 GCA_013400495.1 Nicator chloris
GGAGGGATCCCCGGGCTGGGAGGGATCCCCGGGGCGGGAGGGATCCCCCGGAGGGATCCCCGGAGCTCCGGGAGATGCTGCTCCTGCCCTCAGCGCTGGGCGCTGTGCTTGCAGCGATCACCGCCGGTCCTTGCAGCACCGCTGGGCTCTGCATGCAGGGCCCGCACGGGCCGGGCTGCTGAGGCTCCATCTCTGCCGGGAGAAGGCAGGGCTGCAGCCAACCCTCCCTGCTGCCAGGGCAAGCGGTGCCCGCTGAGTTCTGAGAACCTTGGGAACAGCCACGGGAGCTGAAATCCCCTGGGGATGGTGGTGCTGAATCCTGGCAGAATCTGGAGTTGAGCCCGAGTCAAACCCTGCCGGAGCTGTCGAGGCAGAGCAGCAGCACGGGCAGGAAGGGCAGGGTCCTGGCAGTGTCCTGGCAGAGTCCTGGCAGAGTCCTGGCAGGGTCCTGGCAGAGTCCCGGCAGGGTCCTGGCAGAGTCCTGGCAGGGTCCTGGCAGGGTCCTGGCAGGGTCCTGGCAGAGTCCTGGCAGTGCCCTGGCACAGTCCTGGCACAGTCCTGGCAGGGTCCTGGCAGAGTCCCGGCAGGGTTCTGGCAGGGTCCTGGCAGTGTCCTGGCAGGGTCCTGGCACAGTCCTGGCACAGTCCTGGCAGGGTCCTGGCAGAGTCCCGGCAGGGTTCTGGCAGGGTCCTGGCAGTGCCCTGGCACAGTCCTGGCGGTGCACAGGAGGACAAGGAGGGATCAAACGCTGCCATTCCCTGGTGCCAGCACCAGCCCAGAGCCCAGCACGGCTGCAGCCCAGCCTTCAGCCCCCAGCTGGCCTCTGAGCTGCTGCAGCAGCCTGCACTGACGCTCCCATTTCGCTTTCTCTGACTTGTTGGGCAGCACTGCTCTGTGCAGTAACTGCAGCTTTCCCACTAAAAATCCTGTGCTGTTTGTGAATTCAGCAAACCCTGTAAATCCCTGTAAATCTTGAGTGCTTTCAGAAGACATGACCTATAAATGGAAAATTAATAGGATCTCTGGCTGCCAGTGCATGCTAGAGCAATACCAAAGTGAATCATTTAGCAGCACCGTAGAGAAGCGTTGGGACGTGTGCCTCAGGAGAATTGTACTCAAAAAAATCCTCTTGTGTATCAGGAGAATACCTGACTCGTGTAATGAAATATCTTTTCAAAGAACCAGATGACTGAATTAGGCTTTGGTTAAACACAGCATGGTAAAGTTTGAGCCAAAAATGAAATCCCTGTCTGATTGTGATGCAACTGAGTCGTCTTCAATTTGAATAAATCAATTTGTTGGTGAAAGTGAAAATGAATGTTACCCCTAGCAAAGATCAGATATCTAAAATCACAGCAACTGCTAAGACCTGGAGAAAACCTCTGTCAGATCATGCAGACAGGCTTGGGCTGCAGTGCAGAGCTCCAGCAGGGGAGGGATCTGGGAGCAGTGGTGAGAGCCGTTTCTCCAGCAGGCACAGTCCAGCAGGGTCCCAGTGCTCCAGACAGAGTAATTCACATATCCCCCAGGCTTATCCTCTTACTTCTAGCTGCAAAGCTTTCCTGACCAAGTGCCTCTCTTTATGCACTTCAGTGATGATGTTTTTCTTTACTTGGGTGTTCAGACAGACAGTTCTGTTCAGGCACCAGTGCAGTGAGGAAGACTCCTGTCCTAGACACTCAGTCACAGCCCAGTGAACATGAGAGCCTGCCCTGGCAGCGACAAGAACTTTTTGAATCACCCTTTCCCAACCTCTCTCCCTCAGGCACTGTTGCAAAACCCAGCAGGAGCTGGCAGGGGCTCTGTGCAAGGTCTGTCCAAGGATGACACACAAATCAGGCCCACATGGACATTCTGCAGCAGATGCTAAATTTACTTTTGCTTTTCTTCAGCAGCTTCCCCTTGAGTCTCTCAGTCAGACACGGGTTTGTGTTTCCCCACCATGGTCTCCACAGGAAGTAAATGTTATTACTGTTATCTGTCAAGTGGGAAATCTGATCCTTAAATTATCAGGTTCACAAGGGAAAGCAGCATGAGAACAGTCAGCTTTTAGCTCCTGGCCCTCCAGGCCATGTCAGCTACCCCACTTCTGTGTGAGATGTATGAAAATGGGCTGGTGACAGCAGTGCTCAGGTGGGCTGCAGCAGCAGTGGGAGAGGCTGGGGAGAAGGGCAGTGGGAAATCCCAGCCCCACGGGGATGCTGGACAAGGGAGGTCATTTCCAGAATTTAGCATCTGCACTCCAAAAATCTGAAGGTAAATTCCAAAATGAAACAAAACCCAGGAGTAATTTGGGCTTTTAATTTCAAAACAGAACTATTTTGTCTCTTCTATTCGGTACCTTGCTAATTGGAGTACTCTAGAGCTTGGAATTAGATGCTATTTCTTCTTAGCATGAAAGAATTTGAAGCAATGAGCATTCTAGGAGACTCTTTGAACTGCTCTTATTGGTCAGACTGTCCCTGCCAGTGTTATTCCTGTTGGAACTCTCTCACTTTGCATGGAATACCCAAAGACACATTATCATAATACAGAAAAGTAATATTAATATAAGCTTCTAGTTGAACAGTTCTGTTCCTTGTTGTAGGTAACCTGAGCTCCAAATGGTTTGTTTAATTAATACTTCCCATTAAGGCATCATGAAAACCAAGATAATCAGTGCTGTGAGGAAATTAGGTATCAGCAATGTTTGGCAGCACCTCGTTTATCAGATTTTTTGCAGAACAGATGTTAAAAACTGGATTTAAGTGGAAATGTAGGACAAAGATAATTAAAGTGATAATGAATCAAGGGCTTCTCTAACAGGACTTGGGACAGCTCTCAGGTGTGCTGGGCCCTCATCACCCAGCACAATAATCTCCTCAGGCCTCAGTTACAGGCCTGGAGCTGGGACCAGCCAGGGGGTAATTACTGAGCCTGGTGGATCCATCCTTTCCCCAGGTGAGCTGGATTTAGGATGGAAATTGTAGGGAAGGCAGAAAGCTTTTCAGAGAGCAGCTGGCTGCTTGGGCTTGCTGTGGTAGATGGGAGCCTTCTCTAGGTAATGTTATTTTAGAGGCTTTACCTAGAGGGATTATTAGCAAACCTATATAAAAATAGCCAAGACTTAGGGGAGGATGTAGAGAGAGGTAAGCCAGGCGGGAATTATTTGCAGAGAGCTCATTTTCTGCTTTAAAGGTGTCTCCAACTCATGGTTCTGGGTGTTCCATCTGCTTAGGTTGGCACAAAGCGTTCTATGTGGGGGGCTTCTGGTAGAAACAATATTTAATTTTGATTTTGCAATTGCTTTTAAAAGTAATTAGCTGAGGTGTTAGATGCTGAAAAAACCCCTTGCTGATTATACCTTGTGTGCAGTCTGGGCCTGGCTTTTGGAGACGGGGCAGTGCTCTGAGCCAGGCCTTGACTGGAAGGTGAGTGCAGGCAGAGGAGCAGCAGTTTCTAAAGGCTCTGTGGGTGAGCTTTGGCACTCAGCCCCTGAGCAGTGCCAGGTTGGGTGGCAGGGGGGAGGCAGAGGGGCACTGCCCCGGCCCTGCAGCAGCCCCTGGGTGGCTCTGGGGGTGACAGGGCTGTGCCCAGGCTCTGGCAGCTGCCCTGCCCTGCCGGGCACACACAGCCAGCCCTGAGGGCTCTCTGCTGCTGCCACAGTGCCCTGAGGTGCCCCAAGACTCGGTGATTTGGGGTGAATGTTTATGGGCTTGGATGGGACTGGAGCCTGAAGCTCTGTGCCTCAGGCACTCTGTGCCCTGAGGATGGGCTTGGCACCTTCCCTGAAATTCCTTCCTCTCCTTGCAGCAAGGCCCTGAGCAGGAGCTCCGTGAGGTCAAGGATGGCACTGAAGCCCCCCAAGGCCTATAACTCCCTGCAGAAGGGGGCACTCCTCTGGGACCCAAAGCCACTGCAGGTGAAGAAAATTTTTGAAGCTTTGAAGAAAGGACTTAAGTAAGGACTTTTTCAATATTGCAGTCTGCCCTCCCTGGTCATGCTGCTTCAGCCTGTGTGTCCCTGTGCTCTGTCTCCTCCTGGCACCTCTGAACACGTGTGGTGGCTTCCCCACACCTGGCACCTCCTAACACCAGTTTCATTCACTCTCAGTCTGCTTGTGAGCACGGGGCTCTGCTGCTTCTGTTTGTTCCTGGTTCATTCCCCCCCAGCGAGTGCCAGGGAGCCCTGTCCCCTCTCCTGGACCCCAGGGAGCCCTGTCCCCTCCCCTGTCCCCTCGGCTGTCCCCCAGCGAGTGCCAGGGAGCCCCGTCCCCTCAGCTGGCGCCCAGCGAGTGCCAGGGAGCCCTGTCCCCTCTCCTGGACCCCAGGGAGCCCTGTCCCCTCGGCTGGCCCCCAGCGAGTGCCAGGGAGCCCTGTCCCCTCTCCTGGACCCCAGGGAGCCCTGTCCCCTCCCCTGTCCCCTCGGCTGTCCCCCAGCGAGTGCCAGGGAGCCCCGTCCCCTCAGCTGGCGCCCAGCGAGTGCCAGGGAGCCCTGTCCCCTCTCCTGGACCCCAGGGAGCCCTGTCCCCTCGGCTGGCCCCCAGCGAGTGCCAGGGAGCCCTGTCCCCTCTCCTGGACCCCAGGGAGCCCTGTCCCCTCGGCTGGCCCCCAGCGAGTGCCAGGGAGCCCTGTCCCCTCTCCTGGACCCCAGGGAGCCCTGTCCCCTCGGCTGGCCCCCAGCGAGTGCCAGGGAGCCCTGTCCCCTCTCCTGGACCCCAGGGAGCCCTGTCCCCTCGCCTGTCCCCTCGGCTGTCCCCCAGCGAGTGCCAGGGAGCCCCGTCCCCTCAGCTGGCGCCCAGCGAGTGCCAGGGAGCCCTGTCCCCTCTCCTGGACCCCAGGGAGCCCTGTCCCCTCGGCTGGCCCCCAGCGAGTGCCAGGGAGCCCTGTCCCCTCTCCTGGACCCCAGGGAGCCCCGTCCCCTCGGCTGGCCCCCAGCGAGTGCCAGGGAGCCCCGTCCCCTCGGCTGGCCCCCAGCGAGTGCCAGGGAGCCCTGTCCCCTCGGCTGGACCCCAGGGAGCCCCGTGCCCTCGGCTGGCCCCCAGCGAGTGCCAGGGAGCCCTGTCCCCTCTCCTGGACCCCAACGAGTGCCAGGGAGCCCTGTCCCCTCCCCTGGGGAGCAGCTGAGGGTGGCAGGGACAGCCAGACCCCGGGAGTGATTGCCAGAAGGGTTCTGGAGAGGGAGTTTGGCTCCAAAAGGTGACTTTGAATGGAGCCTGGGGATGAGGCTGTGCCCTGCAAAGGCAGAGGGGGAGGCTGGCTCAGCAAGCACCTCTGTTCTCCTTGTGCTAATTGCTGAGCACTGACAGGGGAGCTGCTCCAGGAGGGTGTCAGGATGGCTCTTTTGGGGTTTTCTTTCTGGTTTTTGTGTCCCTCTTTTAATAGAGTTGAACTCTGAAGTTCAGAATTACTGTGATCTCTGGGTGTCTTGTGAGGCAAAGGTCTAAGCAGGTTCACCTGAAAACTTCAGCTTTTTGATTTCCCAGAATGTTCTGAGTCTATCATCACAGCATCTTCATTCACCCCCTGCAGCTGCTATCAGAAGATAAAATACCTTCCCCTGGATTTGTAAACCCTGCAGCTCTTTCTGCTGGCACCCTCCTAACAGTGCCTGCAGTGTCACTGCAGTCCTCCACATTTTGCTACTGTATTCATTTTGGTCAGAGTTTGTTTTCTGAAGCCAAGAACATCAAATGCACTGTAGTAACACTTTATAAAGTCACATGTGTCATGTTTTTCATCCAATACAAGCCTATGAAGTCTTTGCCCTAAAAATATCCACCAATGTCTTATTTCGAGGATTTAGATTTAAAAGGAACAAGGAAACCAAATGTTTTTGCAGAGCTGAGAATTTATCTGAGCTCAGGGAGGAGAAACTGTCAAGTGGATCAGAATTAGTTCCCCGTTCTGCAGGGAGTGCCACATGGTCAGGCTCCTGCCAGGAGTGAGTGTCTGACCATGGCTGGGGTGACCTGCAGAAAACAACTGATCAAATGGCACTGCAAGGCCAGGTTTTCAGTAAGTGCAGACCAAGTCCACTCAGTGCTGGAGTGACTGGAGTTTCCAGTACAGAACATCTTTTATGTGCCTGTTTATAGCTATAGAAAATAACTCTTTATTCTGTTAACCATCTGGCTGCTATTCCATCGAGCTGATAATTCTAACATACATAAAGCTAAAGGTGATGAAGCTTTTCTGAAAGGTGAGTGGGTGCTTTTCTGCCTCCAGCCTTGGCTGCTTCTGCACTGAGCTGTGACTGGGCAGGGGTTAAGAGCAGACAGCTGAGTGCTGGGGCCCTGGCACGTCTTGGGGGCCCTGGTTTTGGAGCAGTGAGAAAATGAAATGCATCAAAGCAAATGTGGGGAAGTGTAGCTGTCTAAAATGAAGCTATTTTGATTGCTTGGAGGCTGTGTCCAAGAATGGAGTGTTTACCAGGTGATTGTGGTTCCCTTTTAAACACGAGAGGAAAAAGTTACCTAAGACTCTCTGTATTAAAAGCAAAGTTGGAAGGGTCTCAGCTGAAAAGGTTTTAGGCCCTGTGCAAAGTCCTAAGGCACAACCCATGCATGCAACAGCTCTGGAGAAGCCAACTGGCACCAAGAGCCTCACACCTTGCAAAACAGCTCCTGGCAAAGGGAATAGTTGCAGTAAGAAATTGCCTGAACACTCTGCAGCTCGGTTTGCTCCAAGCCCGAGTGGCACCTGCCCCACCTGGGCTGTGCAGGGCTCTGGGCTGCCTTTGTGTGCAGCTGCTCCATGGGCAAGGCTCTGGCTGTCTCAGGAGGAGCTGCTTGCTGAGTTCTTCCTCCTCAGTCACTGCAGGCAGAGACTTCCCCAGCAGAGGAACCAAGCTGCTGCCATGCAGGAAAGGCTCAGGTGGGAACAGGTAGAGGAACCTGAGAGGGAGATCTGTGGGTTGTGTGTGTTAGAACTGGAGATTCTCCTCCTCCGTGCCTTGTACGGTTCTGCTGACACACCTCCCCGAAGAATGTCGATGAATAATGCAGGAGGATCTAACGTGGGCTTGCTTTCTCCCCAGGGAATACCTGGAAGCACATCAGGCTGAGCTGGATTATCTCTCTGGCCGGCACAAAGACACAAAAAGGAACTCCAGATTGGTAAGGTGTTTTCAATGTTAAATACTCCAATAAAAAATCACACAAGTAGGGGCTGTCTCCCACCTGGGACTGCCAGGGGCTGTCCAGCCAAAACACTGAGGTGGGATCCAGCAAAGCAGCACAATCAGAAACTTCCCAAGGGAGGTAGCCCCAGGTGTGAGAATTCAACCTGAGATTTCCCATTTTCCATACCCAGGGTGTGAGAATTCAACCTGAGATTTCCCATTTTCAATACCCAGGGTGTGAGCATTCAGCCTGAGAATGCCCATTTTCCATACCCAGGGTGTGAGCATTCAGCCTGAGAGTTCCCATTTTCCCTACCCAGGGTGTGAGCATTCAGCCTGAGATTTCCCATTTTCCATACCCAGGGTGTGAGCATTCAGCCTGAGAGTTCCCATTTTCCCTACCCAGGGTGTGAGCATTCAGCCTGAGATTTCCCATTTTCCATACCCAGGGTGTGAGCATTCAGCCTGAGAGTTCCCATTTTCCCTACCCAGGGTGTGAGCATTCAGCCTGAGATTTCCCATTTTCCATACCCAGGGTGTGAGCATTCAGCCTGAGAGTTCCCATTTTCCCTACCCAGGGTGTGAGCATTCAGCCTGAGATTTCCCATTTTCCATACCCAGGGTGTGAGCATTCAGCCTGAGAGTTCCCATTTTCCCTACCCAGGGTGTGAGCATTCAGCCTGAGATTTCCCATTTTCCATACCCAGGGTGTGAGCATTCAGCCTGAGAGTTCCCATTTTCCATACCCAGGGTGTGAGCATTCAGCCTGAGATTTCCCATTTTCCATACCCAGGGTGTGAGCATTCAGCCTGAGATTTCCCATTTTCCCTACCCAGGGTGTGAGCATTCAGCCTGAGAGTTCCCATTTTCCATACCCAGGGTGTGAGCGTTCAGCCTGACATTGCCCATTTTCCATACCCAGGGTGTGAGCATCCAGCCTGAGAGTTCCCATTTTCCATACCCAGGGTGTGAGCATCCAGCCTGAGATTGCCCGTTTTCCATACCCAGGGTGTGAGCGTTCAGCCTGACATTGCCCATTTTCCATACCCAGGGTGTGAGCGTTCAGCCTGACATTGCCCATTTTCCATACCCAGGGTGTGAGCATCCAGCCTGAGAGTTCCCATTTTCCATACCCAGCAGTGCTCCTCAGCTTGGGTCTCTTTGCTGGGCTGTGTCTCCCTGTGTCTCAGCAGTGATCAGGGTTTGTGATGTTCTTTTGGTGTCAGTGAGGATGTTCCCAGTGCTCTTGCAGTACCTACAGAAGCATCATTGATGTAAAATCCAGGTCTCTCCTCCTCAGCCTGTGCCTTTTCTCTTCCAGGCTTTCTACTATGACCTGGATAAGGTAAGGCTGCTGGGGGTGGCATGTTGCAGGTGGAGGAAAATGGGTGATTTCTGTCTGCTGTCAGCTAATGACACAGGCAGGAAATCATTTCTTACATCCCTTTCTCCCTCTCTGCCCTCTTGAAAAGCAAATGCGCTCTGTGGAGAGATACATCAGGAAACTGGAGTTCCACATCAGCAAGGTGAGGGCTTTATACCTCGTGCCTGAGAAGCTCCCACTGCTTTGGGAGTGATCTATCCACATGGAAAACACTCTGATTATAATTCTTCTGGAGGGGAGAATGCTGGGGACTTGCTGAAAGCTTTTTACAGGAGGAGGGGAATTTTATTTATTTATTTTCCTGAATGGTTCTATTCAGGCTGAATGTTGGGCATGACCCAACCTGAGTTTTCCTGTGAAACCAGTTTGCATTTTGTGCCAGTTTATTCAGCAAAGGCTGCTCTGGGAAGGCTGGTGTGTTGTCCCCTTCCCACGAGGGCCCAGAGGGGCAGCTCTGTGCCTGCTGCCAGGGGCTGAGCCTCTCCTCTGGCACAGCCAGCACTGCAGGCCTTCAGGCTGGCTTCAGGGAACTGCAATGTTTCCTGCTCTGCAGTTTCTGTGAGCAGAGAGTTACTCTGCTCCTTGTCTTCTGCTCTGGTGCAAGCAGAGCTGGTTGTACTCCTGAAAGAAGCACAGGGTATTGGGGAGCACACTGCTGCACCCTGCAGTGCTTTGGCAGAGGGATTGGGGTTGGTGGTTGGGCTTTTTGCCAGGAAAGGCTGCTGGAGGTTCCTTTCCTTGCTCCTGACCTGTGCCAGGGTAATTCCAGCTCCTTCTTTCCCGTGTCCAAAGGTGGAAGAGCTCTATGAAGCTTATTGCATCCAGTGCAGGCTGCGGGATGGGGCCACCAACATGAAACAAGCCTTCTCCCTGTCCCCTGCCACCAAAGCCTCCAGGGAGAGCCTGGTGGAGCTCTACAAGAACGTCCAGGAGTGCACAGAGGTAGGGAATCCTTCACACTCCTCACCAGGACCTGCCTGTTCCCTCACAAAAATGTACTGGGAGTTGCTGCTGGTTTTTTTATTTTATGGTGTGGGTTAAAAACGTGTGTGAATAAAATACAGGTACAGTGTACAAAAATCCCTTAGTGCTGGGGTCTCTTATGACTTCCACTGGAAGTGTGGGATAGGAATTGAAGGAATAAGCTGTGCTGTTTTTACAAAACCACTAATGGGAGGTAACTGACAGGGAGGAGCTCAAGGAGTTCCACCCTTCTGTGGGAGATTTTCTGTTTTACAGAATCCATTCATATTCCTTTTATCTGCCTTTACTGCTGAAAACGTTTGTGTGTCCTTTAAAAGGAGCACGTGTGGGGAAGCAGGTGCCCTGCAGGGCTGCTGACTGTGCAGTCTCTCCTTTAGGACATGTGCTTCATCGAGGGGGCTCTGGAGGTGCACTTGGGAGAGTTCCACGTGAAGATGAAAGGTAGGGCCCTTTCTGCCTTCCCTTGAGACTCACTGGTTTGGGGTTTCACTGATCCACTGGTTTGGGGTTTCTGGGTGGCAATCTGATCCCCTGGGAGTCCAGGCATTCAGTGAGACCTTGGATGGAGCTCTGGTTTTGCTCCTGGGCCATGAAACAGACCTGCCATGGTATTTTATAGTTGAGTGCAAAGCTGACAAGCTTTCTTTTTTCAGCTCAGATAAAGTTGTCCTTTGGAGTGTGCTGGGCTGGTGGTGCAGCCTCTGCACAGAGCTGAGGACAAGGGGAGCATTCCCCAGAGAGCCACTGGATTTATTGCAGGCTGAGGTGCTGGGGGCTCTGTAAAGCTCCACAAACACTGGCAGTTCTCCTTCTCTTTCCAGGGCTGGTGGGCTTTGCTCGTCTCTGCCCAGGAGACCAGTATGAGGTGCAGTATTCAGCTTCTCTGTGCATTTTCTCCTTCCTCTGGCTGGGTGAGAGTGCAGTGGCAGCACAGGAGGGCAGGGTGGGAGGGGAGCAGGGGACAGGCTGTGCTAAATGCCAGAGCCAGCTCTGCTGGGGGACAGCAGGACAGCAGGGGACAAGCTGTGCTAAATGCCAGAGCCAGCTCTGCTGGGGGGCAGCAGGACAGGCTGTGCTAGAGCCAGCTGTGCTGGGAGGGGACAGCAGGGCAGGCTGTGGTGGGGACAGCTGTGCTGGGGGACAGCAGGACAGGCTGTGCTAGAGCCAGCTGTGCTGGGAGGGGACAGTAGGACAGGCTGTGCTAAATGCCAGAGCCAGCTCTGCTGGGAGGGGACAGGCTGTGCTAGAGCCAGCTCTGCTGGGGGACAGCTGTGCTGGGGGACAGCAGGGCAGGCTGTGCTGGGGCCAGCTCTGCTGGGGGACAGCAGGACAGGCTGTGATGGGGACAGCTGTGCTGGGGGACAGCAGGGCAGGCTGTGCTGGGGACAGCAGGCCATTGGCACCCTCACTGTGCCCTGGGAGGCTCTGATGGGGTTGGGTGCTCTGGGAGGCTGTCAGTGATTGCCCATCAAACCCAACTGCCAGGGCTTTGCCTGCAGAGCTGCCCTGCAGTCAAAGCCAGTGGCTGCCTGTGTCCTTGCCCTTGGCATGGTGTGGGTGCAGGCCGTGTCCCCTGGGTGCCCTGCTGTCCTCCCCTCTGCCCCTGCACCAGCCCAGCTGCAGGGCAGGGTGCCCTGGGCCCTCTGCAGTGCCCTTGGGCCCTGAGCTCAGGGGCTCACACCTGCACCCCCATTCCTGGCTCCAGTCTTGGCTGTGCCCAGCTCCCCGTGGGCCAGGGATGGCTTTTCTGTGCAGCTGGGAAGGGAACTGCTGTGGAACCCCTGTGGAACTGAAGGGAGCAGTCTGGGACATGCTGGCCCAAACCCTCTCTCCTTTGTGGTTTCCAGGTGTTCGTGCGACTGGGGCGCCAAAAATGGAGGCTGAAAGGCAAAATTGAGAGTGATGACAGCCAAACCTGGGATGAGGAGGAAAAGATTTTTATCCCCCATCTGCACGAGAAATTTGAGATCAAGGTGTGGTGTGTGATGGTTGGATTGGGAGCAGGGGGTTAACAGCTCTGCTGCTGCTTCCCTCTGAGGCTACCCAGGGTTTCTCAAATTTCTGAAATAGTTTTCTTGTTCTAACTGTGTAAAAAATGGCAGCTAATCCACGTTGTGCCTGCTGAAGGGACATCACTTGTGACTTTCCTTTGCTCCTGGCACTGGTAACTGTGTTAGTGCATCTGCTTTTCCCTGTTCTGGGGTATGTGCCTGTGTTTAGGGCTTTTTGTTGCTCGTTTTTTCAAAGAAGTCCTAGGTCAATATCTGGGAGTTTCTGGGGCACAGCCTGCATGTGGAGACACAGCTGTTCACGTGGGTATTATTCTTATCCCCACATGCACGTTGAGCACCTGCAGTCCTGCTCTCTGTGGGAGGACAGAAATCCCTGCAGCCAAGCCCAGCCCTGGCTCTGGCCCTGCCCTGGCAGGGGGGCAGGCCTTGGGCAGCTTTGCCACCCCAGCCTGGCACCACTCCCAGCTGGGCTCTGCCAGGGGCTGAGGCTGAAGGCTGTGCTGGGTTCTGTCCCACTGGGGAGGGGTGCCCGGGCAGCTCCTGCCCAGCTCCTGCCCAGCTGCCCTGCCCTGGCAGCAGCAGCTGCCGTGCACAGGAGACACTCTCTGGCCTCTTGCCTTTGGAAAGGGGTTTGTGAGGTGGCTCTGCACTTCCACTGCACAAGGAGGGTCAGGTGAGGAGCTCATTCAGATCCCTGTTTTACCATAATTGTTGTAAGGACTCCCATCACTTTGTGACAAGGACAGTTTGACTCCCATCAGCTGATGGAAGTCCCTGACAAACGTCCCCCACACCTCCTGCTCTCTCCACTCAGAGCTCAGCAACTGCACAAAGCCATGGCAGCTTTAAAACAGGTCCAGCTGTGTGTGCCCAGCCCCTGGAGCCCCTCCTGGGTGGCTCCCGGGGGGTGCCCTGGGGCCCGTGGCTCCCAGGGGTTCCCTGGGTGGCCCCCGGGGGGTGCCCTGGGGCCCGTGGCTCCCAGGGGTTCCCTGGGTGGCCCCCGGGGGGTGCCCTGGGGCCCGTGGCTCCCAGGGGTTCCCTGGGTGGCCCCCGGGGGGTGCCCTGGGGCCCGTGGCTCCCAGGGGTTCCCTGGGTGGCCCCCGGGGGGTGCCCTGGGGCCCGTGGCTCCCAGGGGTTCCCTGGGTGGCTCCCGGGGCTGTGCAGAGCTGCAGGGCTGGGTTTGCTGTCAGCACACCTCACCTGGGCTCTTCTCCTGGCCGTGCAGGTGCTTTGGGGCCGCCTGCTGAGGTGGCACTGGCCGTGTTTGTGTCCCTGCAGGTGACAGAGCTGCGAGGCCTGGCCACCATCCTGGTGGGGGTGGTGACGTGTGACAGCGTCGGCTTCTTCAGCACCAAGCCCCAGGCCATCGTGGTGGATATAACGGAGCTGGGCACCATCAAGCTGCGCCTGGAGGTGCTCTGGAAGTAAGTACAGCCCCAAACAGGAGCCAGGAACACTGGGAACAAGCCCAGGCCCCCAGGGTGTCCCCAGCTGCATTCAACACCACGGTCCCCTTTGTGTCTGAGAGCAGGTGCAGGGCAGAGCTCAGCCCCGTGCTCCAGCCCTGGGCAGCACCTGCTGCTGGCAGCAGGCAGGGCAAGGCACAGAAGAGGTTCCTGTGACCTTTCAGCTCCTCCTTTGGTGTCACCACGGCCATGGCACCTCCCCTGGGCTCCTCACAAGGAGCACTCAATCTACCTCCAAGCAATATGTGTGTCTACAAAACACAAAAAATGTCCTAAAGGGGATGAAATGAAACTGAAAGCAGCAGTTTCTGGACACAATGGGAAAAAATACACAAGCTGAAGTTGTAGGGCAGTCATTGTTCCCAAGATCTGATCTGTTAAAAAGCAGCTTTTCCCAAGACTTGGCACCTTTGTGTGTGCCCTGTGAGTGGTAAAGGATACAAGGCAGTTTGTGCACTCCGGGGAAGCTGCTCACAGATGAACTTTTAAATAGCTGAGTATTGTCACGGGCCCGTGATTTGTTAAATTGTTTTATATTTTAAACCTGTCATTTGATTTTTGTAGTGGACTACTGCTGTTATTAAAAGTGAATTCTCACTGTTGTGGGTGGTGCTGTGGCACTTGTCCCTCCTTGCAGCCTCACCAGCACAGGGGTTGGAGGCAGCTCTGTCCTTTCTGCTTTAG
Organism: Nicator chloris; assembly: GCA_013400495.1. Classification (NCBI taxonomy): domain Eukaryota; kingdom Metazoa; phylum Chordata; class Aves; order Passeriformes; family Pycnonotidae; genus Nicator; species Nicator chloris. Next base: position 609,593 of record WAAE01021262.1, read on the forward strand.
GGCACTGTTGTCTCACACTCTGCAGCAAGTCAAGGCTTTTTAAGGTGTTTCCATTTGCCCTTGTCCAGGGTCACAGCAGCCCCGGGGAGGTGCCCAGGGGGACAGGGACACCTGCACAGGGCCCTCTGCATGTGGCTCTGCAGCCTGGGCTGTCCCCAGCCCCCATGGCCCTGACCCTCTGCCCTGCCCTGGGTGCCAGCAGCTCCCTGCCAGGCCCCTGTGCAGCTCTCACCAGGAAAGGCAGAAACACCTCTGGTTCCAGGGCTGGGGAAGGAGAAGCTTTATGGGTCCACTACCATTTTCTGGGTGTCCCTTGTGAGTGCTCTGGTTCTTGACACCTGTACCTGCAACAGGGCTGAGAAAAGTCTCCCAGCCACAGCACCTGAAAATGGTTTTCAAACACGGATTGCTTGAGGTCAATAAGGAATAAACTCACCTTGGCAGAGTTTTGCCTGCCCCTGTTTATGCTGCTTTTCCTCCCGAGGTCTGACAGTGGCCACAGTAGATGGAGTTTATAGTCTGGAAGGAACCACTTCTGCCCTCTTCCTGTGAGCCCAGCAGTGGCACTGACAGACAGAGCCCTGCACGTCCTCACTGTCAGGGACTTGAGAATTAATCATGCACATGAGCTGCTCTTAGGAAAGGACTGGGTGAGGAAAAACCCCTCTTGCACAGCTTCTCCTGAATCTCCACAGCAAATTGCATTTGGGGCAAAACTTTCCAGCAAACTCCAGCCCAGTGCTGCTGCCACTCCCTGGCTGCAGCCTCCAGCCCCGAGCAGGGCTTTGGGCTGGCAGGAGGAGCAGTCCCTGGGCTCTGGGACAGCTCCCACGGCCCCTGGAGCTGGCAGCAGCTGGGCTGGAGCAGGGCTGCTGGTGACTCATTTTCTTTGGGAGTTAATCCCCCCTTGGAGCTCCTCAGAGCATGAGAGCCCCGGCTCCGTGTCTCTGCTGTGCTTGAGTTTCCTGAGATGAGCTGGAGTCCCACAAGTGGGTTCTGCAGAGCTGGCCTCTCCTCTCTGACAGTCTGTTTGCTGGGGCTGTTTACAGACAAGAGGACCTGTGCTGATAACTCGGGGTGTTTCTGTTTTCAGAGATAGAACACTCACAGTAACAGCTGCTTTTCCCTCTGATTTAAGAATAACTAAACAAATCCATCTGATTTACCCGAAGTTCCCTGAGAGACAAGCTTTCAGTCTAGACCTGCTTTGTGAGAAATCCAAATGTAGATCTCTCTTGTGCTTCTAAATGTATATTTTCTTTAAATAGGCCTCTGGTCTTCTGGGCTCACACAAAAGTGCCTTCAGCTCCTTTATAGATGGTGCCATGAGGAGTGTGAATGAGCTTGGGGCCGTTGCAGAGCAGCTTTGTTGGCCAGCTTGGCAAAAGGCTTTGGGTTTTTTGCCAACCTAAACAGCAGTCTGAATTCTGTGCCTGACATGCAGGATAAAGAGAGAGCTGTATTCTCTTTTCAGAGCTCCAGTAGTGCCCTGCTCGGGGATCCAGGGCAGCATCCAGCCAGAACCACTCTGGTGCCTGCTCTGAGCAGTGCTGGCCTGGCTCACAGGGGCTCCTGGAGCAGGAGGACAAAACCTTAAGGGAGATCAAAAAAAGCAAGTCTGGCTTTTCTTTTGGGATGCAAACCTACTGCCAGTCTGCCCTTACAGCAGTTCCTCCTGCAGGCAGTGATGCACTGGGGCAGCTCTGCTCTCACAGCTGAGCCAAGCTGCAAGGGGTGGGTGAGACCCAACCAGCACCCCTCTGCCAGATTCTGTGGGCATTTTCCCCTGGGCTTAATGGGGGAAAGAAAAGTCTCATTATGAACAGTGAGTCCAGTCTACTTGACTAGCATTGGCTTTTTTGGGGGGTAGGAATGTAAGCCTGGATTCACAGGCTGAGCAGTGGGGTTCAGGCAGGGAGTTCTATCCACACTTCTGCTCTGGGGGTGTTGAATCCACAGAGTGCCTGGACAGGAGGGGAGTGACTGGGGACAGACTGGGGACAGCACAGATGATCAGACTTGTGGGTCACTTCAGATTTTTTCTTTAATACAGTTTTTCAGCCCTGAAAATCTGTTGCTGGATAATCCTGGGCAGGCATGTGGATGTTGGCTGGGAAATGTGGACAGGAAATGTGGAGCCACTATTTCTCTCAGTTCAGCCACAGCCACCCCCCATCAAAGTACTTGCTCCACAATTTGAGGTTAAACAATGACATTCCTGCATAGTTTTTACCTATGCAGAGGTTTTATGTCAATGATTTCAGGAAGTGACTAAACAAACTGAGGAAAAGCCAGTGACAATTAAAGACAATAGTCTGCTTGCCAAGTCTGCTGCATGACAGATCCCAGCTATGGACTGCCTCCAAGTGCAGCCTGTGCCTGGGCAGAGCTCACTCCATCTGCCTGACCTCCCCTGCCTTTCCCTGGGACATCCCCTCCTGCCTTCTCTCTGTGTCACAGGGCTGGGACAGAGGGATTTATGGAGCTGTCCCAGCCTGGGGGTTTGTTTGCTGGGGAGATGTGGAGGGAGGTGATGGATGGTGCCCAAGGAGCTCAGAGCCATGGGATATAGAAGCTCCAGAGCAGACTCCACTCTTGCTGTCCCCCTCTGCTCTCCTCTCTGTCATTCCTTGCAGGACCAGGAGCTTGTGCTTGTCTGGTCCCAGCTGAAGAGCTGTGTTTTGCTGGAATTGTCAAAGGGCCAAAGCAGATTTTGTTTGTTCTTGTTCCTTTCCTGGAAGTGTCATTTTGCATTATTGCACCACGGTATTAAAAGCTAAAAATGAAAAATCTGAGGAATGGATCCCTGTGATTTTGTTAAGAATGCCACGGGTAGGAGTAATTTGCTTTCATCAGGAAATACAGCAGGCCTTGGCTGAAAGGCTCGTGCTGTCAGAATCCCCATTTATTTCTGCCCATGAGTCAGTGCAGATGGTTGTTCCCGTGGCTCCAAGGCTGTGATGGAGCCCAGCTGGTGACACTCCCTCCTTCAGCCAGTGAACCAACCCGGGGTTCAGCCAGTGAACCAACCCGGGGTTCAGCCAGGTAACCAACCTGGGCTTCAGCCAGGTAACCTGGGGTTCAGCCAGGTAACCAACCTGGGGTTCAGGCAGTTAACCTGGGATTCAGTCAGTTGTTCACCTGGGCCAAGAGAGCCCCCCGAGCATTTCCTGTGCTCAGCAGGAGCAGAGTGCTGCCCTGCAGGATGCTCTGCAGAGCTGTCCCCGGGCAAGCCAGAGAGGGTTGGGACTCTGCTTTTCAACTTTGGCTAGAGAGCAGAAATTCATTTCCCTGCAATTGAGTAGTCCTCATTGGCACTTGGATTCAGCAACGTACAGCTGAATTCAGTGATTTTATCCTGCTCTTTGGTTGTTATATTCAATCACTGAGGCTGCAGGTTTGTTGCAAACAATTCACTTTTTTTCAAAGTGCCAGTACTCGAGTGGACAAGCTTTCTTTTGGTGCCACAAGGCATCTCAGTAGGCAACAAAAAGTAACACATATAGAAACCAAACTTGCTTTACTTAACTTGAAATGTGTTTTCCTTCTCCTGGCTAGCTGAGCTGCATCCCAGGGGATCATTCATGTGAGTTTCCTTTGACTGCTTTGCAAAGAAGTTGAGAAACTAATGGCTGAGATGAAGTAGGTAATCAGGAAGTCTTTGGAGCAGCACTTGACACAGCCTTGCAGACCACAGCCAGTATCCTCTGGGGCTGTAACTGGCTCATCCCTGCCTGGAAGAACCACAGACCTGCCAAGTAGCACTGCACAGCCTTCCTCTGCCAGCCAGAGGGATTGTTTATTAATAGGTGAAGGATAATGAGGGGGTTTATTGGTTTTTCCAGGTGCTGTGTGCTCTGCAGGAGGGAAATTGGCAGTTCTCCTTTATTATATGTGTTGTATTTCCTTCCTCTATGGTTTTGTGCCTGTGTCACTGCCCAGTGCCTGGGCCAGCCCTGGCCAGGAGAACAGAGCACTTCAGCCTTTGGGACCATTGGGCTCCTCTTCCAAAGACTCTGGCACAGGATTCTGTCTGAAGGATGCTGAGAATTCTGTGTAAAACCCACAGCCTTTTTGCCTGTGTCTTTCTCTGCTGGAGCCATCCAAGATCCTGGCTGGAGAGCAGTTTCTGTTTCGCTTTGTTCCGTGTGTTGCTGCCTGAACGTCCCTGTTCAAATCCTACCAGCAGCTGGACACCTCTGTGCTCACTGACTCTTGGGCCTTTGTTTCCTGCTGCAGCCCCTTTGACACAGAGAACCTGTTTCTGTCACCTGGAAGCACTGCCAAGTTTTCTGTGGGCAGCAGGAAGAGCTCGTTGTACAACTGGACCCCCCCAAACACACCCAGCTTCAGAGAGAGGTATTACCTGGTGAGTGAAGGGGAGCAAAAGGCAAAGCACAGACCTGGCCCTGGGGCTTTGGGTTGGGTCAGGCTCTTCAGGAGCACACTCAGAAGTGTGAAAACACCACTCTGGCACCTTTTGCAGTTTATTTTTAGGGTTTTGTTTGATTTTTCTTTTAAGCCCGTATTCTTTTGAGGTCTATTTTAGATTTTGTAAAACACTTTTAAAAACCCTCAGCAGCAGCTGGAATGGTCGGGCAGTGGGTGTCTGCTGCAGCAGTCTGTGCTGGAAATCCAAGTGGGAGCCAGAGTCCCCTCTGCCCGTGGCCCCGGGGGCTCTGCAGCTGCCCAGGCTCAGCCAGGATCCCTTTGCAGTCTGTTTTGCAGCAGAGGCAGAGCCCAGGGGACGGAGGGGAGGAGGCCCAGCCCCCCAGCATCCTGAGCTACTTGGCTGCCTGCGATTTCGATGTCCCCGGGAGCAACAAGCCCCACAACCCCGCGGAGACGAGCGAGGGAGACTCGTTCAGCTCGGAGGAGCAGAAGGGGGCAGAGTCCCGGAGCACAACGCCAGCCCTGGACCACAGGATGTTGCCGCTGGTGATTATCCAGGAGAACGGAGGGGAAGAGCTGCAGCATCCTGTGCCGGGTCACAGCACTCTGGACATCCTGAAGAAGACCCCGTGTGCGGGTGGGTTCCCAAGCAGCCCCGCCGGTTTTCCCAGCCGTCACCAAGGCAGCGGAGACTCCTTCAGCCGGGCCCGGAACCGCCGCCCGGCAGAGCAGGAGAACATCAGCCAGAAAAGCTGGAACGCTGCAAACGACCTCAGGGCAGATGGGCGTGCAAAGCCCATGGACAGGGCTCTGCAGGAAGTGTTAAATCTGCTGAAGTCGCGGGCTGAGCGGCAAGCCCAGCTGGAGAAATTGCAGTGCCAGGTTTCGTCTCTGAGGGATAAATTGAAGGTAGGGCCGTGTTTTCCTCTCGGGGGGCGGCGTGGCTCTCTCTGTCAGTCCTGGGGAAGCTCCGTGCCCTGGCGGCTGGGCTGGGTCCCTGCTGCGGCCGCGGCTCGTCCCCAGCAGGGGATTTTGGCCACCAGAGGTCAGGCAGGGCTCGGGGAAGCGGCCCCGGGGCCGGGCACGGAGCGGCGGAGGGAGGGAACGGGGAGGGAGCCGGGACCGAGCCCCGGGCTGAGCAGAACCCGGGCACGGAGCGGCGGAGGGAGGGAACGGGGAGGGAGCCGGGGAGGGAACCGGGACCGAGCCCCGGGCTGAGCAGAACCCGGGCTCGCTGTCTGCGCCTCAGCCTTTGCCTTGGCTCTCCATCTCCGGGTGTTTTTCAAGCTTGGCGTAGCTCGAGGTGGCCGCAGCAGCTCGGCAGAGCCCCGTGTGTCCCCCAGCTCCTGCAGGGCTCCGGCTGCCTGCCCGGCCAGCCGTGCTGCACACACTCCTTTCCTTACAGGAAAGTCCTGGGGAAGGGCAGGCAGGGGCGCGATTCAAGATTTGGGCTGCCTGCTGGGCTAGCCGTGCTGCCCACACTCCTTTCCTTACAGGAAAGTCCTGGGGAAGGGCAGGCAGGGGTGGGATTGCACCTTTGGGAGCAGGAACAGCAGGGCTGGGATGGGGAGCCAGGCTGGAGTTAAGAACTGATGATAACACAACTGCCCTGGCCTCCTGTTCCAGTGAAGCCCCTGGAAAAACAGAATTTAAACCCCAAACCGAGTGCCCTCAGAGCAGCCTGTCCAAGGGGGACAAAGGTAGTGGCCCCATGAAATTCACCATTGAGATGAAGCTCTTGGGTGCTGTGCTGGAATGCAACAGCCCCCCAAGGTTGGTGCTTTGAGCTCAGAAAATGGGAATGAGTGAAAACTCTGTTAGTGACAGAGGATGCACAGAATATCAGCTCTCACTGGCCTTAGCAGGCATGGAGATAAAGAGGAGTCCACAGAGATGAAAATATTGAAACATGTTTTGAATTTAACTAGCAACATTATTTTGGGGTCAGAGCGCTGCACCAAGAGCAGACTTCCCTGATGTGTTAAGAATGAAATCAAAAAAGCAAAGTGCTTTATGATGAGGAATGATTTCAAAGCCAGCAAAGAACAACTGCAAAATGGCTGGCCAACTACAAATAACAGTATTTCTGCTTCTATTTCGTCAACAGCTAAAGACACTTCACAAACATTCCTCTGTGGAGAGTTTAATGGTGGAGACAGTGCTGGAGAGTTTTGATTTCCTGAATGCTGACTGCAGTGCTGATGAGCTGTCCCTGTTTGGGAGCATAAGGACAGGCAGTGTCAGGTGTGTGCCAGCACCCCCTGGGACAGGCAAAGGGGGACCCACAGGAGCCACACTGGGCTGGGAACAGCTGTGGTGTCAAACCCAGCACAGAAATGTCCCCCCCTGGGTTTGGAGAGTGTTATAAATGCAACTGAAGGAAATGCTGCTTTCTGTTCAGTGCCACCTGGCTTCTTTCTCAGCTCCCTGTTGAGACTCTACATCTTCAATTCTGTTTAGTGATGAGACTTGTAACTCTTTTCCCCTCATCTCACCAGCACGTACAATGGCAATGTGCTGCAGTCCCTGAGCTGTGACACCAGACCAGAAGCACAGGATGTAACTACTGGGGATGACAACCTAGACATGCTGTTGATAACACACCTGAGGCTGTGCAAAGGTCTCCTGCAGGTACAGAGCAGCCTGGGGGTTTCCAGGGCACTGGCTGTCGTTGCTGATTCTGATGACAGGAGAATTTGATATGTTCTGTTTGTTTTATAACAGCAGAGAGACTCAGAATGGACATTGGGTGCATTAATGCAGTGCACACGTGTGACACAGAACATGTCATACAAAACTCTGCTGCCCCTGTTCAGCCCCTGGGTTTTGCTGAAGCTCTAAGCAATACCTCTGTGCCCAAAGCAGGCTGCAAATGCACAGGCTTGGCTTGGCTAATCTTTAAAGAATGAAAAACTGCTACAGCAGGGAGCAGGTGTCTGATGGGCAAGGGCCCTCTGAGAGCAGAGGGGTTTTCTCACTTGTCTTAAGGGCTGGATTCTAAGAAACAAATCCTCATTTATCAGGAGCTTGATCCTGCTCTTGTTTCAGCTCCTGAGTTGTGTCTGTTGCATTTCAGAAGCTGAGGACACCAAATGTAGCCCGGGTGGTCCAGGAGAGCATTTTGGAAGAAGTGTCAGAGCAGACACGAGTCCTGGGGGATGTCCTGGATCTGTCTGTTGAGAAAAGTGAGTCCCTGCCTTACTGCAAGGCCTGCAGGGGTGGCAGAGGTGCACCCCTGATGTCTGCTGGAGCCTCCCCAGACCTGGGGGTTTCATTGTAAATTCCTGGCAAACACTGGCATCATTAAAGCAGCTCTTTTTGCTGGATTCTTAGGAAGAACAGGGCTCATTCTTTGGTCCATTTTTTCTTCTACACAGAAGGAAAAAATTTGGAGAAGTTGGTCTCAGAGAAAAAGTAGCTGAACTGGTATGTCTTAAACAGGGATATTGTGGATGGTGGAGTTTGCAAAGAGCAGCAGAGCAGCCTTAATAAAATCCTCTTTTGTATCTGTGCTTTTCCTTGGTAAGCAAACAGCCCAAATTCTGTGCCCGCTTGCCAGAACAGTTTGGTGGGCACAGAACCGAACCTCAGGTCTTCCCACTACTGAATTCTTCCACTGGCTGTTGGACATGACAAAACGATAAAGCAGAATGAGAGGCTTGCAAGGCTTTTGTTCTCATCCTGGTAAATACAGCAGCAAGAACGCAAATTTTAGTTGGAAGCATTTGCTGGCAGATTTCATCCTGGAGGATGTGAGAATAAACTGTTCCCTGGAGCAGGGCTGCAGAGGGGCTGCTGCAGTGTGCCAGGGGAAGGGTGGGAGTCAGAAATGCAGGGGCTCAGTGTCTGCAGTGAAAGTGAGGGATGAAGGGCAGTGAGGAACCACAGGGTGCAGCTCCCCGTGCTCTTGCGAAGAGTTCGAGAGGGCCCTGAGGTCAGAGCTCTGCCCTGGGCCAGGAACACGAGGCAGGAGCCCTAAACCCCTTGGCAGTGACAGAAGGGCAACCACTTAAACTCCCAGATCGTTCTTCCGGAGCTGACTCAGGTGCTGGGATGAAGGGAACAATAAGAGGCAGGAGAGCTGCTGATGGCAGTTTAGGAGCTCAGCCCTAGGTGGGGAGATCAGTGCTCGCAGGTGTGAACATTTGGGCAGCAAATGTCCCATTTTTAACCAAACCATCTCAAATGCAAATACAATTTAATGCTGCCCCACGTCCAGATAGGCCATCTGCTGCCTAATTTCTCATGTAAAATCCCAAATCTGCTAGAGCTCACTGACCTTTTCAAACGCTGGGTTTCAGTCATTCAGAAGACTAAAAAGAAGAAGCAATATCTGAAAATCTGGAGTGATCTCGCAGAGCCTGGCAGCAGCGTCTTGGTGACCTCGGCAGAAAGGTTCCGTCATGCCCTGAAATACACAATGATGCTCAAAGTGAAGGAGAAGTACCCCAGCCACCTGGAGACAGGTACCACGCGAGCTCCTTTCAGTGCAGTGCTGAAAACTGTCCTCGTGCATTTAAAATCCCCAAACCTCTGGCTTGCTTCCAGCAGCTTCCATGTCACCAACCTGCTCTTTCCTGTCTGTCCTTCTCCCTGTTCCCTGCAGTGCTGCAGAGGCTGCTGGAGCAGATCCTCACCTGTGATGGGCTGCTGCCCTCCTCGCATTTCCAAACGGAGCCGGTGACTTTGTTCCAGTTTTATCGTTACCTGGAGAGGCACCGCATCGGCAGCCTGGAGAAACACCTGGCGAAGCTGGCTAAAGAAGGTAAGGGCAGTGCTGGGCTCTCCTGCAGGGCTGCTGCCCTCCGGGGTCCCCTCCAGAGACAACTCCAGAGCAGGAAACAGCCCAGCCCTCGCACGGACAACTCGTTTCCATTTTTATTCCCCTTCTGACCGTGTAGTTTTAATCAGGACAGGAAAAGCGTGCTTGACTCCCATATCTGAGCATGTGCAAACAGACCCCGTGTGAAGGGTGGGCTTCTCTTAAGTGCCCTGAAAAGTGGGGTTTTTTGGGATATTCCGAAGCTGAAGCAGACCAGAGGAGCAGCCTCCAGCTGATTGCCAGGACCGAGTGCAGCCTGCCTTGGGTTCACTCCTGCGGCTGGACTCAGACACAGAAAAGAACAATACAATTGCAGAGGTTACCGACGTGCATTTTGTAGCCTGAGGCAGCCGGTGCCTCACCGGAGTCTTGTCCGACATGTGAAAGTACTTCAAAACTTTCCCTGCTTAGAAAAGAGTTATTTTAAACTAGTCCTGGTCTTGTCTGCATCTCAGGCTTGTGTCCATGCACAGGGCTCGGGGAGGGGGCTGAGAGCCTGAGCACTGCTGTGCTGTCCCCGCGGGGACAGCGACAGCGACAGGGGGCCAAGGCAGGGTGGGCAGAGGGCAGTGCCGCTGTGCCCCCTGCCCGGCTGGGGCGGTCCCCGGGCGGTCCCCGGGCGGTCCCCGGGCGGTCCCCGGGCGGTCCCCGGGCGGTCCCCGGGCTGTCCCCGGGCTGTCCCCGGGGTTCGCGTCCCTGGCTGAGGCCGCCTTGCCCCGCAGTGATGCTGATCGAGGAGCTGCAGTGCCCCGGGCGCCTGAAGACGCTGAAGAGGCTGAAGGGGAAGAGGCTGAGCCGGCTGCAGCCGCTGCCGAGGACGCTGCGGCTGCTGGGGCTGCTGCAGCTGGACGAGAACCACCGAGTGAGCAAAGCGGCCACGGCGTGCCTGGCCCGGGCCGGCGGAGGCGGCCTCCGGGCACGGGTGAGCGGGGACAGCGGGGAGACAGAGGGGGACTGGGGACAGCGGGGAGACAGAGGGGAGACAGCGGGGAACTGGGGACAGCGGGGAGACAGAGGGGAGCTGGGGACAGAGGGGGGACAGCGGGGAGACAGAGGGGAACTGGGGGAGTTCGGGGACAGCAGGGAGCCGGGGGGACACCAGGAACCTCAGGGATCGCGGGGAGGGGGGGACAGCGAGGAGCTTCCCCCGGATCTGCCCTGCTTTCCTCACCTCCTTCTGGCTGGGAAGGAGCCCCTGAACACAGCAGTGCTCCGTGCTCTGCACCTCTGTTCATTTCCCGGGGGTGAAACGCTCCTGTCACTCGGGTTGGGTTGCTTGGTCACACTTGTGACTTTCTTTTGCATTTTCCTCCCTTTGCGTTCAGGCTGTGGTGTTTTACAGTGATGCTTTATCCGACCGCGATGCGAGGCTGCAGCAGGCTGCGTGTCTGGCTCTGAAGAACCTCAGGGTGAGCGCTCCCAGCTCTGCTGCTGCAGGGCTGCCCCAGGCATGGATGTCAGCAGTGGTGTCTGAGTTTGCCTTGTGAAAATGCCCATCAAACTGCTGAAAAGCTGCTGAGGCAAGTTCTTCTTTTCCCCAACAGGCTGTGGAGAGCATTGAGCAGGTTGCCCAGCTGTGCCAGTCTGAAACAGAGGAAGTCAGGAATGCAGCCAGAGAAACCACACTGTCCTTTGGTAAGGCTTTTGTACAGCTTTCAAATGGTCTGAAAGAGGGATGTGAAATAGCCAGGACCAGCAGGGGCCTCAAGCTCAGCCTGAACACATCCAGGACAATGGAAATATTTCAGGAACAGCTGTTTCATACCATGAAGATAAACTTTACATCACACATAACAGCCAAGGGCCTCTGATGAAGTTTACAGAACCAGACCTAGGAGATCCTGAAGGATTAAGTGCTTTAGGAACCACTGAACCTTTTGAAAAGCCCATAGATAAGGACTGATGGTTTTATGCTGGTTCATTACTTGTTACTTCACTGGAATCCAAGTAGAATGACAGTGGAGGTGACCTGATAAAATGTCAGTGCTCCCCATCTCCTACTGCCCAGTATTTGTGCTTTCCCTGGGGGCTCAACAGCTGGAATGCAGCCAGAGTGTGGCCAGGTCATGCAGGAGATAACCATTTCCCTGTTCTGTTCTTCCAAACCCCACCCTGAGCCAGGCTTTGTTCTGGGGATCTCCAGCCTTGCCCCACAGAACCCTCAGGCTCACATTCATGCCAGGTTTTCCAGCTGTGGTGCTCCAAACTTACTCATGGAAATCCTTGCAGGAGGCCTGATCTTCCATGGTGGCTTCCAGCTGGTTTTGGGAAACTGTTCCCTGAGGGATGAGTTTGTCACTCGAGTCCTTCCTGCCAAGCAAGGCTGTGACAGGGGTGTCCCCAGAGGGTTCCCCAGGGTGTTCTGCCTGTCCCTCAGCAGGGGCTCTTTTCTCTCCACAGGGGAACGGGGCCGCCAGGCCTTCGAGAGGATGGACAGGATCTGCTGTGAACTGAGAGAAACAGCTCAGGAGGCTGAGGTTGAAATCACAGTGTTTTAGCAGTGGCATGTGAGGAGCTGGATCCCACTGTCCTCACAGCCACACGGGCACCTGAGGCTTTGGTTTTGTCTGGTCTCCTCCTGTTCTGTTCTGTCCCTGCTGTCTCCTGCCCAGGACAGGTTTATTTCCGAAGGGGACAGTTTGTGATCCCCAGGTTGCAGCCTGGAATGTATTTTCTGTCTCTCAGCACATGAGGAAACACCAAGTGCTGGACAATGAAAACTGGGATCTCTCAGAATGTGGATCCAGGTTTAACTGGAGTTAAAGTCTTGCTGGAATTAGCTGCCCCTGCTCCAACTCTGTCCAAAATGATCTATTTTCCCAGGAAGTGATTAATTAATTTGGCATTGCCCAAGGAGAGGAATGATCACTCTTCCAGTCCATCAACTGCCCTGTCAGCAGAACAAATCCAGCTCCATTGCTTGGTGGTTCCCTTTGCTTGGGCAATTCAGCTGCAGAAAGAAAACCTGGTGCTCCCTAAGTCACTTTCTTTGTAGTTGTGGCAGCTCAGGCCAGGAGCAGCAGGGCCTGCCAGGTCCTGGAAGAGGTGTGTGTGCTCAGCAGCAGGGGCTGCAGGGGACTTGCCAGGTGCACGTCTGACGGAGGGAGGAACAGGTTTGTTTTTTTACAAGTCTGAATTTAGTCACAGACCAAGACTTCCCCTGCTCCTCCACCCTGGCTGGGCTCGTCCCCAGCCCTGGCTGCCCGTGGGGAGCAGCCTGGCTTCAGGTGCAATACTTGAAAGGCTGGGGCTTGTGTGTACATATTTTTATATATATACACATAAAACTTTTCTATTTGGTATTTATTTGATGGATTTCATACTGTTTTCTAATGTTCTAATAAACATTTGAGACAAGTTGCTGGGAGTGTTTCCTACTGCTGTGCTGCTGGCAGCCCTGGGGACAGGTAAGAGGCAGGAAACCCCCCAAGGACAGGGCCCTGATCTGCCCTGTCCTGTTCCACTTTGGTGAACTCTCTCCTCCTGCTGTAGGTTTCTGTAAAAATATAAACCAAAGGTAAGTTCTGGAATTACCTTTATAACAACACCAGGATGTGCAGGCTGCAGCTGCAACCAGTGTCAGCATCAGCTCCTGCCCCATCTCAGCTCCTGCAGAACCCCCAGGGTGCTGGAGTTCCTGCACTTCTTACCTCAAAGTGTAACTGGTCAATGTGAAAAACCAGAAGAGGGAAGGGGAGGTGGCAGGGAGAGCTGGGGATCCTCTACTCTTTTGCTGGAGCTCTGCCCCCAGGAAGCTCTTACAGGAGCATTTAAATCCCTCTACTCTGCAAACCCACCTCCCCAGCCTTCACGTGCACATGGCTCGAGCAGGAGCCCACAGAACCAGCCCAGAAGCAGTAACACACTCAAGTGAGTTCTTTAAAAAAAGAGTTTTATTGTTACAACTAAAATGAGAACTGAAAACTTGTATGGGAGATTGAAAAACTGTACAGTTGTACTCTAACCTGGGAGGCCCAGCAGCGGCTTACACAAAAGACAAGATACCTGAAACTGTATTATACCAAAACATTCAGCTTTTTTGTTGAGTTTTTTACATTTTTTTTTATAAAAGATTATTCTATGGCAATCTGTAAAAAAGAAAGACCTGATGAGTAAATATTTGCTTAAGGCAGATAGCAGAGCAGCTCACTAACTTCCTAACGAGTCTAACATGGATGTTTGTCCATTTCCAAGAACAGGTTACCCAACACCCCACTGTGCTACGGTATTTACACCCCCCAACTACCACAGACAGTACAGGACAGCAAACAAAATGGGCACAGCTCAGCACTGCCAGCCCTGCCCACGCCCCCCGGGGCTCTGGGCACAGTCACCGTGTCCCACACAGGGTCACAGCCAGGCCTGGGACACAGGAAAGAAACAGGCATGAAGAGGATGCTCGAAGCTCTTGTGTCATCTGCAGGAACTTTGGGTAGGATCATTTGCAACTGAATAACTCTGCATTCAAAGGAAGGATGCTTTGTTTTCCTGCCATACCTAGGATTTAAAACATTCCCTCTTGGGACAGGGGCCAGAGGTGGGGTGGGTTTGTTTCTTCCCCCAGGTGTCCCAGTGCCAGGGGAGGTGTGGAAGGGCTGCCTGAGCTCTCTGGAATGTCTGTACTACGCTCACTCAGCTGAAAGGAACATGCGAGCACCGGGCACACGGAGCACACGGGGTCCCACGGGAAGCCATGCCAAGGATGAGGCGAGTACAGGGGCTCTGAAAAACACCAATCAGGCCAGTGCTGAACACCCTCTGAACCACAGCCACTAAGGATCAGGTCATGCAAAGATCATTTGGGCACATCAGGAAGCAGGAGTATAAGTTCTGTCACCTTTCAAGCACGTGGTGTTTGGTGGGGACACCAGACTTGACATGCACTTCACTACACAGGGTACAAGGGTGCCTCAGGGCAGGGCCTGCCCAGCTGCACACAACAGTGGGGACAAAGCAGTCACAGAATGTCTCTTAAATACACAGATGAGCCATTATATATTACCATTTTTCTATACTCATTTTTTCCTGTTTCCAATAATATAACTAAATATTGACTGATTACAACGTTCCTCCTTTCAAGTACTGGTCTGACCAACAGTCTCACAGGTAAAGGATTGATTCCCAGTACTACCTGAGGATTTATTATTGTACTCTTGAAAAGCCCTTGATGCAAGCTTAACAAAACACAAAAGAGAAGTAACTCCCACCCCCACCCACCCCTTCAGCTACTCACCCACTGAAGGAAGAGCTACACCTACAGCCAGCTTGGCAAAAATAAATACAGAGTGGAGGGGCTGCCCTGGGCCCCTCCACAGTGAGGGCTGCACTCAGGGTGGTTAAGTGCTATCAGTCTAGAAAGACTCTAGAAATAAAACACATCAGTCACACTGCTGCAGATCAGCTGCCATGGGGCAGGTCAATCACTACAGCTCCCAGGAGTGAGTTTGCTCCTGCTCTGCACCACGACACAAGCAAAGAAATCTCTGCTATTATTGTTTAAACTATGAATAATTTGGTATTACCCCGAGGACCAGCACTGGGGTTTGGTGCAATGCTGCCTTCCAGTGCCAGCCCTCCCCACACAGCCCAATCCCCCTGAGCCAGGCTGGGATCTCTGCTGGGAGCAGAGGACACCCCAAGGCTGCCAGCACCAGCCCAGGGCTCTGCTCAGAGCCCAGCACGGCTCCTGCTGGCCTGCTCCTGCCTCAGGGAAGCTGCCCCAGCAGGGATTGCTCTGCATCTCCCCCAACCCCTGCTCAGAGCCCCTCAGCTCTGGGGCTGGGCCTGAGGGAGCAGCTGCAGAGTGAAACTGCATTTTACATTCCAAATGCTGAGGTTTAAGGACTGGTCCTGCCACGGGCCACGGGCACGGCCCCACTGCTGGTGGACATGGTTTGGTTGAATTTCCCTTCCTGCTTCTCTCCCTCCCCTCCACCTCTCCCAACCCAGAATATAAAAGTAAAAACAGCTTTAGAAAGGATGGTGCAATGTAAAGAGGCATATGTGCAAGTAGAGTGCAACAAAAGTCAATGAGGAGATCCACGTAGTAAAAGGAAAAAAAAAAGAAAAAAAATCCAAGAGCTGGACATGTTGGGATACCCTGAGCAAATGCAGAAGCCTGGTTCTATCAACACAAGGAAAACAATCAGCTCTTTACAAACAGTTATGCCAAGATTAAATATATCAATACCACAGGCACTGCCCACAACTCAGTCTTTAAAGATGAAGCAAGTTTAAAAAAAAAGGACAAAAAACCAACCACAAACACACCTCCCCTTCCAAAAGTTTACATTCTTCAGGTATGTGGGTTTCTTTTTCGTTTTTTTGGGAACTTGTCAATGTAAGTCATGTATTTGGTTACAACACTTGGAGAGTACAAGCAAGTTTCACTTGTGCCTAGTTTTTCTGAAACAAAAGAAAATGAACTGGCTTTTTACAAAAGGCTAAAAACAACAATGTGTTGTAATTCTATTATTCCGTTTAAAAAAAAAAAAAGAAAACACAAAAGGAAAACAAGACTATTTGGCATTTTCTCTGCTTACTCCTGAATATTTCAAGGCCCTGAGATTACAATACTATGTTCTTGGGACCACAGGGCTGGATAAAACCCTAGTGCATCAATTCTCTCATGAAGCCCTAGCCAAAGTGGTGGCCTTTCCCCCCAGAGCTGCTCTGAGCCCAGGCTGCCTCCAGGGGCTGCAGGAGCTGAGCAGGGCCGGGAGCGGCCGGGCCACTGGTCAGTGGAAACACACCCTGTAGCAGAGATAAGCTCCTGCCGTGAGGAAAGTGAACATGCAGATATTCACTAGGAAGGGCTTCCAAGTGGCCACCACGTTGTCCTCCTCCTCCTCGGGGTTGTCCTTCAGGGGCTCCTCCGTGCGGGGCGGGGGCCGCGCGCTCTCACCAACAGTTCTCCGCCGGGCTTCAGTGTCGTGACTGCTGCTGGGGACACAGGGAGGGACACTCAGGGCTGGGGAGGAACGACTGCTCCATGCTGGACTGCCCACGGAGGAGAGAAGCCATGCACCCAGGTGCTCCAGGGGCAGGGAACGCCACAGAGCTGGAAACCTCTTGGGGCTGCAGCAGCCACCAAAGCACAGCCTGTCTCCAGTCAGGACACATCTGGCTGTTCAAGAGAGGTTTAGGACGAGCTTAGGAGGATTCTGTGCCCTTTAAAGAATAAGCCTTAACCACCACCTGCTCTCATTGCTCATCACAAATCTGCACCAAGACAGGCAGTGCAGGAACCCCTCTCACACCCACAGCCGGCTCAGGGCAACACCAGAGCTCTCAACTCAAGCACCTGCCCAGAAAGGCAGAAGGGATGGAACGTGGCTGCTCGTTCAGCCCCAACTCCCGAGGAGCACCTCAAGGTGTTCCCCCAGGTCCCTGGTGGCTCTGTCTCCGAGCCCAGGTGTCAGGGAGGGCCTTACCTGTCAGTGCCGTGCGCAGCCGCCTCCCCCCCGGCGCTGCCCGAGCCCCCCCCGGCCTCCTGCAGCGCCTGCTGCCTGGGGAGGATCTCGGGGTGCTCGTGCATCCTCCCGTTGTGCATCTCGGACGTTCTCTTCGGGGGCCTGGGCGGTGGCGGCGTGTGCTCAGGGGGCGGCTCCAGGTCCTCGTTGGAGAGCTCCTTCCACTGCTCCTGCAGGGAAGGACAAGCCCTGTTAAGCTTTTCTCTTTCCTGTAACCTGCTCTAACTTTAAACTTGACCACGGCAGAATCTTTATGTTCTACCTTTTCATTAACTCTTAAAGTGGCTCTTCATTTGAATGGAAAAAAAGGAAAGAAAAACCAGACACAAGAACTCCAAGCTCAAGCTATATCCACTCCACAAAAAACATATTGGCCATAAAAGCAAGAAACTCCAATCTGCTTCGAAAAAACTTAAGCAGCACAGAAAAAAAATCTATTTTGCCAGAGTTCTACCTACCATAAAAAACCCTGATGAATTTAATCATGACACTTAAACTTCAGGCATATTAGAAAACTTGCACGGTCTGAAATGTCAGGGGAGGCTGATGCAGCAGCTCCACCCCAGTCACTGTGCAGGAAAGCACAGGAGGCACCTGCTACTTAACAGGTCCTTTTGGCAATAAATAAAATGCAGCACTTTAGGTCGTGACAGATTGTAAAGCACTGTACATAAAAACCCCATAACATAAACATGTGCTGAAGTAAGCACCAAATTTGAAGCTTCTTTCCATCCTGTTCCTCCCACCCACTTGCTGCAGTTCCCTGGGAGCTGCCAGGAGCACTCACTTGCACTGAAGCATCTCCCATGATGAATTTTGCCCCTTCAATAACAGCCAAGTAGGAGAAGCGGAGCTGGTCTGCAGTCTGGATGAGCCCCATCCTGTACTTCCTCATCTCCAGCAGAACCTGCTTGACGTCCACGGAGGAGGGATCTTTCCGTTTGTCCATCTGCAGATAAAAATGTGAAGCATGTTTTCTGCTCTGATGAGGTTCACTACAGTGACTCATTTTGTGGTAGAGCCTTCATACCACCCTCCACATTACAGAAAGAACGAACCCACACACAGCTGGTATCAGCAGCTCATTCATGGGTCTCCAAAAACACAAAGGGGAAAACACTGAGCCTCAAAAATGCTGCTTTCCCTGAAGGCAAAGCCTGTCTTCGTGAATCACTCTGAAAACTGGAGAATTCTCTTCCCCAGACTCAAAAGGGCCACTGAGGAACGAGACCTGCCTTGGAACCCACTCCCAAAGCAGCCGAGTAAAACAACGGCAAAGCACAGGGAACCCCTCGCAGCCCCTGTGCGGCCACAGCCCCCCCAGCAGAGCAGGTGGCCCTGCAGCAGGGCCCTTACCAGCAGCAGACAGGTGTCCACCAGGCAGAAGGTGCCCGACCTCCCGATGCCAGCGCTGCAGTGCACCACCACGGGGCCGTGCCCGCGGCCCAGCGAGCCCGACTCCCGCACCTTGAACAGGAAATTCAGGAACGACGCCGGCGACTCCGGCACCCCAAAGTCAGGCCAGGTGGTGTAGTGAAAGTGCAGAATCTCCCGAGTTTCCTGGCTCTGCAAAAACAGGGTTTGGGAACTCTCTTTAGTTTGGGTACACCGGTCAGAAGGATTGGGAACAGCTGGCTTAAATTCCAAGGACAAAGCTTCACCAGTCTGAGGGAGCTTTTATAGCAGCACAGCCAAGAAACTAATTACAAGTAGTGGTGTCTCGTTGTGAAGGTCTCCACTGGGAGCAAAAGGAATTGGGTAAGGAAATTTACTTATTTAGAGTTTAGTAATTTCAGTACAGTTCAAAAGCTTGTGTCACTCTGGGTATGGCTGAGACATGAAACTGCCTGGAGGGTCCCCAGGTACATCTCATAAATACCCAGGAGTTTCATTTCCAGGACATCTCCTGCAGAATCATCAAATCCAGGACAACTCACACCAATTTCAAGCCCTTGTTGGTGAGGAGATGAATTTCACCCCAAGGAGAACAAGGACTGGGACTGGATGAGATCGGGTACTCACGCTCAGGTTTTCCAACTCCAGCTGTCGTACTGTGTAGTAGGATTTTATATCTTCAGATATCAATGTTAGTTTCAAGTTTGTATCTTCAAAAAACATTTCTTTCTCCTCCTTCCGTGGCCAGTACTGTGCACACTTTATCTAAAACCAAGCAGGAGACACATCAATGTCATTACCACTTCTGACTGCATTGCAATTTTCTTTCTAGGGTCTCGCAGAGAGATGAGCTCTGCAGAGACTGCTGCATGCCAGGGACTTTAACGAGCCAGCCAAATAGGAAAGCAGCACATTTTGAAGTGTGCAGGAAAAACCTGGAGCTAAAACCCTCTTCAGCAGCACGAAAAGGAAAGTCTGCACCCAAGCTTCTGCCACTGAAATGTGGGGATCCCGTGCCTGGGAGAATTGGGCTCCTCCTGCTGCCCCTGAGCCACTCCTCTGCCCTGGGATGGGGATCAGCACCTGACCCTTCCCTCTCCCAGGCTCTGCACATGGCTCAGGCCTCTTTCATCAAAGGACAAACAAAGTGGCCAAACCAAAAGTGGAAGACTGATGGTAAACCCACAGCAGGCTCAAGACTAAGATGATTTCTGACAGCATTTTAATAAATAGAAAACCCCTTCAGCATTTTCCTCACAGATAGGCTAACAGTGGTTTTGCTCAAACTAATTCTAGTTTATTTTGAAAATACATCCTCTTGTTTATCAGGGTGTAGAATGCAGTTAGAATTCTCTGCACGTTTTGTTTGGATTTGTATTAATGTTAAAGTTATAGCAATTGCCTTTGTGTCTAATTTCTCCACCAATGTGTCTGCAAACAATATTTTG
This sequence comes from Nicator chloris, assembly GCA_013400495.1. NCBI lineage: Eukaryota > Metazoa > Chordata > Aves > Passeriformes > Pycnonotidae > Nicator > Nicator chloris. Next base: position 629,122 of record WAAE01021262.1, read on the forward strand.
TTGTGCTCCACTCTGAGTCTCCCACTGCTGAGGAGTGTAAGCACTGCCCTAAGGGATCACAGCAATTTGTTTTGTTCACAACTACAGCAGTGCAGAGAGGGAGCAGGAATGGTTGGAAAGGAAGAGACTATTGAAAAATAAGGTTACTGCATCTCTTTTGAAGATGCAATTTCACTTGTAGTACAAAACCCAGCAAAACATGGAAAAATCCAGACTGCTGTTTATTAAAACACAGTTCATTGCCCCAGAATTTTCCTGATTACTGGGACTGTTTTCCTGATGATGCAACAGCATGTACCACCGAGTTGTCACTGGTGGATACCCAATACACTCACTGCCCTCCTCCAAAATGTCTTTTTACATTCTTACACTTTACAACAGTGACACTGGAGGGGACACTGCGCCTTGGGGGCACTGCATGATCAGAGCTCAGTGTGTGTGGAGGAGGCCCAGAGCTTCTCTCTCCCCTGCAGAGCCCTGAGAGGTGCAGTCTGTGTACACAGAACAACTGCAGACCCCCTGGTTAGCAGCAGAGACTTCCATTTGTGTGCAGTCATGTTGTGTTTGTGTTTTATTTCAGCCAAATTCATGAGAAGTTAGGACCTACAGTTACAAACCGAGTGATTTTCTGACTGCAGTAAGATCAGTTCACCAGGTACCTAATTCCAGGCAGAATTTCTTAGACAAAACTACTTAAGAGTCATCCCATCCCATTCTTTGGGTTGGTTTCAGTTGGGTTTTTTATTACAGAAACCCGTAAATGTGAGAACACATAGCAGGAACTGGGTGAGTACTTACAGATCCCTTTTCCATCACTCTGTTCAACATGACAACACCACGGCTTTTCTGTTCCCAAACCATCTCCCAAAAGTGACCACAAGTATTTGGCAAAGGTCCCTGCAGAGACAGAATCCCCAGCAATAAGCACTATTTTCTGTAAATGTCAGTGCATTCTTCCCCAGTAACAGTCCCTGCACAAGGCAATAGATTTAAACAAGTAACTTCTCATTTAAAACTGTAAAAAATGCAGTGAGACAGCTTTAAGTTCCATGTTATGGATTTACCCATGAGACCATGGTTAATATTTTCCCCCCATACATTAGAGGAAGAGACACACACTTTTCATTTGTGAGAACAGAACTGGGAGTGAAAAATGCTGCATTTTCTTAGGAAAGGTTTACAAAGGTCATGGGGAAACAAACCCCACTGACTAAAAGCAAAAGTAACATCTGTGCCAAAATACCCTGCAACCCCTCATCCTTATTCATAATACTTGAAAATTACTTGACTAAATGATAAACATCTAAAAGACTGAAAGGATGCAAAATCAGTAACAAATTATATGGTTTTCCAGAATCTTCACAGATTTACTTTGGGACTGAAGGAAATGGTGACTCCTTTTAAAGACTATCTATTCTCAAAGTAGATTTCCTTATAACTTCCTATTTCTGCTATGTTCCTTTGCCATTTTCTACTCTAAAGCTATTGCTCTGAAGGTTGGGTTTGATCCACTCCTGGGCTCAAACAGAGCAGCAGGTCCTCAGAAAGGAGGAGTGGATTTCAATAAAGCCATTCCAAGCCATTCACTTTGGATCAGGACAGTAAGCAGGACCCAGCATCAGTCAGCTGCACATCTGATTATTCCAGAGTTCACCCCTGTGATCAACCCCCCTCCTGAGAAGGGCAATTGCACACTGCTCTGCCCATTTCTTCCTGAGAAGATTTATCTTTATTCTTTAGAAACAGGAAGGAAGAGCTGTCACTTGAAAATATTAATCCCAGTCTAGCCTTATCTGAAGTGTGAGAGGAAGGGGTAAAAAAAAAAAGCCAAGATTAGAGATCAGGACAGTCTCCAGGGAAGGGAACATTTAGGACAAACAAGAAGCCTGGCACAGTTTCTGGCTCTCAGAATGAGACAATAGGGTATGTGGGTACTTTAAAACTTGTTATACAGATAGGTGTGGAATTGACAGATTCAGGGAAAAGCAGTGACTTTTCTACACACACAGTTGTTTGTATGCACTTAAGCAGCTTTACAATAAAGAAAACAAACAGAGAACCCATGAAAAACAACTCCAGCCACCATAAGATTTTTATTATCCACTGCCAGCAATTACCTGGGTAAGGATGTAGCTCCTTTGGGCCTCTTCCATTTTTATCAAACTAGCATTGATATAGTCATTGTCACCTTGGTTTAGCTTAATTCGACTGTGATCAACTGCAGCACAATCAGAAAACACTGGTTAATGAAAATGGAACACAGCACAAGCCATGCACAGCCTCATCACATGGTGGGGATGAGCTGTCCTGGGGAAGGAGAGCTCAGTCCCAGGCAGGGCAGTGACCCGGGGGATGGACACAGCACAGGGGCTGCAGGGACAGCATCCCAGCAGGGCAGAGCAGTGCCCTGGGGACTGGATACAGCACAGGGACTGCAGGAACAGCATCCCAGCAGGGCAGAGCAGTGCCCTGGGGACTGGATACAGCACAGGGACTGCAGGAACAGCATCCCAGCAGGGCAGAGCAGTGCCCTGGGGACTGGATACAGCACAGGGACTGCAGGAACAGCATCCCAGCAGGGCAGAGCAGTGCCCTGGGGACTGGATACAGCACAGGGACTGCAGGAACAGCATCCCAGCAGGGCAGTGAGCACAGCTCACACTTCACCTCCCCAGAACACACTGCTAGAGCATCTGAAATAATCCCCTCTGCAATTTGCAAACCACATCACACTGACCTATTTAAACAGTTATCAAGTTGCTGGTTTTAAATAAATCTAATTACACAACTGCTTATCTTTTCAGCTCAAACATTCAAATGTAGCTTGTTCAAGGTTGTTAAAGATTTGTCTAAACATATATTGGGCAAACAGGACAGGGACCTTTTATTCTTACTGAGATTTAGCTACTGTACCCAACCTGACCATCCTTTCATGTACAGAAAATATTATCAAAATTCAAGAAATACAGCAAATGGAAATTATTTGCTCTTTTGTTAGTCACTCGCTTGACTTGGGACTAAAGAAACCAAACCACCAACTAAAACAACTCAATACACACAAGGGTTCCCACATTTTGCAAGAAGGCAAACAGACTGGGAACAGGATTATCTAAAGGCAAGAAGGAATTTGTTACTCACAACCTCAAATATCAGAATTGCTTAGTAAAGCAAACTATGTGCAACATTTCTGTTCTGGTCGACTGCCCCAAAGGCTTCAGAAGCTTTCAGCACCAAGCCAGGAGCTTTGTGCCACAGAGCAGCACCCCAGCCTGGGCCAGCAGCTGCACCTCTGCCCCGGGACAGCAGCTGCACATCTGCCCTGGGCCAGCAGCTGCACCTCTGCCCCGGGACAGCAGCTGCACCTCTGCCCCGGGACAGCAGCTGCACCTCTGCCCTGGGCCAGCAGCTGCACCTCTGCCCTGGGCCAGCAGCTGCACCTCTTCCCTGGGCCAGCAGCTGCACATCTGCCCCGGGACAGCAGCTGCACCTCTGCCCCGGGACAGCAGCTGCACCTCTGCCCCGGGACAGCAGCTGCACCTCTTCCCTGGGCCAGCAGCTGCACCTCTTCCCTGGGCCAGCAGCTGCACATCTGCCCTGGGACAGCAGCTGCACCTCTTCCCTGGGCCAGCAGCTGCACCTCTGCCCTGGGCCAGCAGCTGCACCTCTGCCCTGGGCCAGCAGCTGCACCTCTTCCCTGGGCCAGCAGCTGCACCTCTGCCCCGGGACAGCAGCTGCACATCTGCCCCGGGACAGCAGCTGCACCTCTGCCCCGGGACAGCAGCTGCACATCTGCCCCGGGACAGCAGCTGCACCTCTGCACATCTGCCCCGGGTCAGGCCTGCTGAGCTCTGTGCTGCTCCCTGAGGGGACACAGGGCCCAGGACTGGCACTGTCCTGTGCAGAGAAGGCTGCTCAGAGACCTCCTGGGAGCTCCCTGCAGTGCCAGATCCATCACACAGTGGATCTGACCGGATCCATTAAATATAATTTCTGACCAGATCCACTGAGCACCATCTCTGACCATGTGACTGCAGCCCTGCCCTCCCAGCCCTGCTGCAGCCCAAAGCCCTGGATGCCAGGCGTGGGCAGGTGGCAGTGGGACTGTCCCTGTCCCTGGGATGACAGGAGAGCCAGGCTGCAGCAGCACAGTGAGCTGTGCTTGTGCAGGACCTGTGCTCAGGGATGCAGCTCCCCCAGCACAGGGGACACAGCCATTTCAAACACCCAGCTGTGGCCTGGGACCATCACCTCTGCTCCCTCTCTGCTCCAAGGAGCCCACGAGCTGAGCTTTTCCTCTGGCACAGTTCTGTGCCACACTGCTCCCAGCTCCCACAACGGGCACTGCTGCCACCTGTGCTGCCTGGCTGGAGGCTCTGCCAGGTGAGAACTGCACAGGAGCCACCCCTGCAACCTTAGAAATGCCACTTCAGCCACCATTCCTCTCCAGCAGAAGAGCTCAAAGGTACAGCAAGTTTCTTTCTTCAGATTTCTGCCCACAAATACAGATTCTACTGTGTGCTGCTCCCGTATAACCCTATGGATATAAAAGCATCCTGTGACACCAATCCCACAAATAAATAAATATAATAACAAAGAGAGTTGTCTTGGATGCTTATCCACCTAACAGAATCCTGTCCCTACAAAGAACATTTAGCTGTGAGAAGTCATTAGAGGTCAACAGTCTTACAAACAATGGAAAAGAAACTGTACTTACAGGGGCTGACATCTCTGTACCTATTTCTGCTTTTGTTTCTGGGATGTTTGGCCACTTTACATGGAAAATCACTGGCTTCATGCCTGATGTCCTGAAACAAAAAAAAAACAACAACACTGTTAGGTATGAATCCATCTAACTTCAAACCATTAACTATTTTAAGACAAAAACCCATCTGACTTCACATCTTCACGTGAGGGAATTCTGGACAGAAAGGACTTTGGGCCTCAAATTAAGGATCGAGTTTAAATTTCTCAGAACACAACACTAACATTATTTATTAAAACATTATTAGTTTGCATAATAAAGTAGCACAACATTCACCAGACATTATGCCTTTCAGCTCCTGAAGGAGCAGGGCCTCTACCCCAAAGCACTTCCACAGAAACTGCTTTAAGCCTTTCTTTGCAGCATCAGTGAAAATATCAACCCTGCTTCTGACTCAGCAGCAGTGAAAACATTCATTGTGATAGAAAAGAACTTGTCTACCCCCCTTGGCATCACACACACACACAGGTGATTTGTCTGAGACCACTTCCATTATTATCCTGAGTTATCAGCAAGATGTCACAAAGATGCAGAGGTAGAAGTCAGTGGTACCCAATTCATGTGCTCAGCTAAAACAGATGGAGCATCTCAAACACATCACCAGGGCTCTCTCAGTCAGGTTTTTTCACATGTATGTAATAGCTCAGCTATCTGAGACAATTTCAGAAGTCAAAACAAAAAGAATTCTGCTGTCCTTGTCCAAATTAGCCCCAATTTGCTGAAACAGAATTCCACATTGTAAATAAGTACTGTGTAAGCACAGTTCTGCATATAAAGAATCATGTACAATGTTCAAGATTTTTTCAAGTGGGCCATCCACTGCAGCACATTACCTGTTTATTTCTTCTGCTGCATTATTCAGGTATGGACCAATCTACCCTGAATGCTGCATGTCAGGAGAAGAGTTCTGATTTACATAAATCTGCCCAAAATTAGCACAGGATTCTGAAACTGAAATAAGGGCTGACATCAGCTGCCAGCTTTTTATAACTGAACACATGGCTGCCAGTATTTCTGCTTATGAAGAATGCAGTCTGGAGAATATGATCTGGACTGCCACAGACTAATATCTCAAACATGAGGCAGCTAAAATGGGTGTTTTCAGAAATTTGTCTCTGACACGAGGTTGGTGACTTTGTACCTCACAGGGATTTACTCTTCTGTAAAGAAGGGATGTATACAGGGATGTATTCTTCTGACTGTATGGGATTAACAAGAGAAAAAACCCAGGGAACTAGGAAAAATGGTTTTCTAGATCACTAACCACATTTCCCAAATGTGTGAAAACCCTAACACCCAAAACCAACACAACTCCCCCCCACAGGATTCATGTTATAAAAGCACCAAAATGCAAACCAAACCAAGATCCCTGAGGAATTTTCTGTAAATACTGGGCTATTTTAGCAGCAGCACTAATACACAGTTTCATTTCACAGCATTAACAGATTTGAAAAAAGCTGTCCCCTCTTCAAAAACTGAATGGATCAAGTGCTTCTTTACAGAAATGAAATTACACAAAGGAACTCTAATACAAAAATATTACACCAAAGCATCCACATGTATGTGCACACACAAACTACTGCCAGTCCCCAGGAGTTCCACAGATTCAAACACCAACATCAAGTGTTTCAGGAACTGAAAGTGGCAATTTACTGTGCAGGGAATAGAGAGCTGGCAATTACCTCACCAGCAGATATCACATCTTTTTCAAGATGCCACAGTGCCTAAAGGTACTTGGAGAATAATGGAGTTCTAGGAGATGCTGAACAGGCACAGAGAAAATGGAAAGAAAGAAGTCACTCGTGTGCCTCCAGCAGACTATTTAAAAACAGCAGTGTATTTCTGGAGCATGTTTCAAGAAACAGGAAAAACCACGGGGTGGGGGTGGGATGGTAACAAAAGAGGGACTGAGATATGGCAACAGGCAAGCTGCTGCCTCGTGTGAAAACCCAGGCAGCACCAGCAGCAGCACTTCACTGCTGAGCGTGATGAACACGGTCAGAGAGGGAATCCTGGAGAGCAGGCATGCCTGGACATCAGACAGGGCACACTCTCCTCCGCAGCATGGGAGGAAAGTGCTTTGGAGTTTTGGTTGAGGTTTTTTTTGCATACAGAAGTTGCTAGAACATCTAAAGTGACCAAAGAAAATTTATCATCCAAGGTCACTTCCAGGATATGAAGCTGACTTCAGTGGAAACACAATTGCCTTCAACAGAGAAAATGTCTGGAGAGAAACAACGCAGTGCCCACAGGAGCTGCCCACAGGAGCTGTGTGGCCCTGTCAGGGCCCTGTCAAACACTGCTGGTCCTGGTCACTGCTGGAGCCACATCATTACTGACCCCACTCAAGTGCTAGGGTAGCTTCAGAACTTGTTCATAACAGAACCACAAGGTCCCCATGCTGGAGAAATCGGACTCATTCACAGCATGGAATTATTGTGCTCTGAGGAACTTGAAGCCAGCAATGTCACGAGAACTGAAGGTAGTGGATGAAGGCAGGGGTTTATGCAGTTACAAAACACCTCTTGAATCACACCCAGTCACACTGCAGAGATCCTGCCTGTCAAAAAGGAAGCTCGACATTTCATTTCAAAGGTCGCGCAATATAAAACTTTAAAGAGGAAGGGCTAGAACTGAAGTCAGTTTTCCAAAGTCAAATGCTTTGGGTTTGGAGCATGAGTCACTTCATGCCACTCATCTCCTGGTTTTAAGCCCTGTCCCCCAAATACTTTGGGGTGGAAAGAGGAAGTCTGCTGAAGCCCTGCTCTTTGGAAGGGAAGTTCCTGCAGCTCTGAGCACAGCGGGGCTTCACTCTCCCATTCCTGTTCAGACACCAGCAGGAGACTCAGAAAGAGAAGATGCACCCCAAAATCTTCAGGTAAATATGATGTAAATAGTATAGGAAGAGATGGCCATGGCATCAGCCATTCTGGCACACTGTGTAGATGTGTCTGTCAGCACTCAGAACAGAAACTAAAGGTGCAGGCTCAACGCCTTCAGCTTCAGCAGACTCCCGGGAAGCCCTGCAGCAGGGCTCACTCTGATCACACCATTTAACTGCACCATGAACCCTGGAGCAGCTCACACTCACAGATAACAATTTACTGTCATTTTAGCAGTTCTGCTCCTACGGGAAGCAGCAAATGCCATGATCTTATCAGGGGCTACAGAATTGCTCCTAATCCAGCTCCTGAGGCATTCACTAAGGAGAGCAATTCACAAAAAATATATAATAAAGACTTATATTAAAAAGTAATCTTAGCTTGAAACCCAGGTTTCCTCCTAAAGCTGCCACTGAAAAAAATGATGACACGACACTGCTGGAAAAGGTGGAAGAGTAAAAAGTTACAATAAAGTCAAGTGGAAGGTGCTCTTTTCCCAAGATGCCACTCCAGGCTGGTTTCAGAATGGAAACACCCCTGCAATCCAATGAGGTTGCAATGACCTGTAGAGAAGAGCACAAGAAAACCAGCAAGTACCAAGAGATCCACAACAAACACCCACCTCACACAAATGGGAAAAGGTCTTCAGATTCAGCATGGGAGAGAGCAACCTGAGGCCCTGAACTCACTCCCCACCAAAGGAACTTCATGAAGACATAAAGAACACAACTGCTCACATAACCCACTCTGCCAAGGAAGATTTGATTTCTTATCCTACATTAAGCTTTACATCAGGATATTTGGGCAAGAACAAGAAATGAGGATGTAACTTGTAGGTAAGAGGAAGGTCATCTAAAGATCAGATAAACGAACAGACAGTTGCATCACACAACATAAATCTTAACAAGCAGCTAAGTGAAATAAATGTGGATTTTAATACCCTTTAAAAACATTTTATCTGATCTAGTTTTGCTTTCAACCAAGACATGGCAGTATTGATTTGCTTACTGATGACCCTCAAAAAAAAAAAGAAACCAGCTGCCTGCTATGTCAAGCTTCTTCCTCAGGTCGAGCCAGCACAGAGAGGACAGGACAGGCTTGTTTAAAGTTCAACACCACTCTTACACCAGGTTAAAATAAATAAATAAATAAGAAATCACACACTTGCAACACCGTTTCCTAGAAAGCCCCCTGCTAATTCAGCACTGCTGGGCACTCCAACAGGCAGTGGCACTCAGAGGGTTTGTGACACCAGGCAGCTGCTGGGAGCACGGAAATAACCCCCCAGGAGAATGTAAACTGGGCATGACTGCCGTGCTAAATCATATCAACACGTGGCAAAGTGGGCTCATTTTTCCCAGGCCCATATTTATCCCAGCTAGCAGGTATTACAGATTGTCTCTCACCACTGACCAGTTCCAACACGCCTCCCTGCAGAGGCTTCTGCCAGCAAATCCTGCAGTCCTCTACTGCACCCCCTTCAGCAGGGAGGTAAGTGCACACTGAAGTGCTCAGTGGAACACCTGCACCTGCAGGGCTCTCAGGCCTTGGCTGGACCTCCAGAAGGGAGAAATGACTTGTGTCACTTCCAAACTTCACCAGTGCATGCCTTTTGCATGTTCCCAGAAGGAACTGCTGGCAATAAACCACAGCAATACTGCACAATTCAGCTGCTCAGATTCTCAGATTGCTTCAGTGTCATCTGCAATGGGTAAAAAGGGATTTTTCAGTTCTGGTCCTTTTGAATGTTGCAGCAGAGACAGGGAAATCAAAGAGCTAAACTTTAGTATCAGGTTAAAGAATTACATGAGACTTCTCAAATTTCAGCAAGTTCAAAATATAGTTTGTCCTTGAAATTTATGACCCATAACAGAAGAAGTTCAGAGCTGCTGGCTCCTGCACTCCACTTGTGCAGTTCTGTAGCCATGTGCTCACTGCCAAAACAGGAAACAACTGAATGGAGCGTCGGCGTAAGAAAACAACTCCAGTTCCCTTCTTCTTCCTCACATCCATCTCTATTTTTCCTCCCAGATACTCAATCTGCTCCAGAAGTGCATCTTGGATGTTACTGAAAGGATAGAGACGTCTGAGAACGTGAAATGGCTTTTTCTTGACAGCTGTTGTGCAAAAGCAAAGCTTTGCTATCTGTATCATCAACCAGTCAGTGCCAGGAAATAAACCACACTCTCATTAAAGTGTCAAGAGGTTCTAACTCAGCTGCTCTTCTTCTGTAAGAAAAATAACCACCGAGATGAGATCCAGGTCTTGATTTGCTCAAACCTTAGGGGTCTCTGCATAAGGAGTTTTGGTTTAACCTCATCTCAAATAGACTGGTGTATCCCACAGACCAGATATCCACATAACTCCTGAAGGAATTTAGTCTGCATAGCAAATCCAGACCTTAATTTGTTTGCAGTATGGCTTTTGTGAGAGTTTAAAAACATATCATTGCTGGCCTGTGGGGTATTCCAGGCTTCACACACTGACAACTGTGGTTATAAACAGTCTTGCTTTCCTAGTTACCTAATATTTTCATTCTGACATCTCACAAGCTGTCTAAGAGCATTATAGCTTTTACAGAGCTACCACCACCAAAAAAAACCATGAACAAAACCCAAGGCTTTGGAGGCTTCAGAGGAGGAAAAAAGACATGAACCCTGCAAACGCTAGAATGTAAGGGAGGGATGAGAAACACTTCTCCCACCTTTCCATGTGCTGCATAACCAAGGTATTTTCTAGAATTTAGACAAGCTGCAAGTGGTATGTTTCAAATTGGAAACAAAAGGACAAGAAATTCCCCCCACTGCAGATAGTTTACAGTTTCTCAAGGGGATCTCTGGCTTCATGAAATAGGAACCATGAAATAATTTACCATGGAATTTTTACCTACATTCACTCAGAGTCCTCTACTCTCTCAGAGACACTGTGGTGATAACCTCAGCTCATGTTAAGAAAGCAGGACTGTACTATCTCCCCCAAATCTTCCACAATCCATTATCACCATTCCCCTCAGTCTTGCATAATCCATTACCACCATGTTAATCCTAAGATGAATGGACTAATTTGATTAATAAGTAAGTAAGATAATCAAATGTAAGTCTTGCTTCCTCACCAGGTAACACATTCAAGGTCCTACCAGGTAAAAGCTGAACGGATCTTTACAGATTCCTTTTCCTTTTCTCCCATTTTTGATCCCAGTGTACACATCCTGCTCGTTTGCTCAGCTGGGCATGCTGGCACACTGCCCACTGAAAGAACCCAAACTGGCAGAATATCTGATGTTACCTACAGCTGAGGAGGAATCTGAAGGGGCACTGCACAACTAGGGATTGTACCGGCAGAGAAGGACATTACCACCTTCTGCCCGAGGAGATTGCAGGCCCTTGTTTACTACTGGATCCACTGTCACAGTTGAAGGCCCCCTAAAGCAGTTGGGAAGGTCATTAACACGCTCTTCTAATGAACTGTGCCAGCAGCACTGCAATGAGCAGGAGCACACACACACAGAACCAGCTCTGTGGGCTCCATCAGGAATATCACAGGAGAGTCTGAAAGCAACCAGCCCTAAGTATCTGAGCTCCACTCCTCCTACTAAGCCTCAATGAAGTTTTTCCTAAAAGAGCCTTCCCTTCAGATTGAGATGTGCACTTCACAGGCACTGAGCTACAACCGAAACTTGTCTGTGGTGTTTGTGTCCTTTCACCTTTTCCTGGAAAGTCTGTTGACTAAAAGCCAAACAAACAGCACAGCACTTTAGCTGCTTAGCAGACAAACACTGCAGTCATTTCACTCAGGACAAATATTTTAAAGAAACAAAATAAGATTGCAAATGTTGGATTTATTTTCCAAAAAAGAAATGCCAACATTCCTGTAGTTCTCTCATCGGCAGTTTGAACTCACACAGTTGTAGAACACCACAGCATTATTTTTAATCCTTTTGGAGATTACATGAGTTTAACACATCGAGGTTACTAATTGGTATCTTAAAAATACTGGTGACTATAACAGATAACTAGCCAAGCCCAGTATTCCCCATCTACAGTCACACCTGCTCATCTGTGACATGCAGAATTCGCTGAAATACCAGAACTGCCACAGAAAAAGGGCAGTTTGCAATCCCCAGGTGATCTTAACCTTGTTGAGATCATTTTCCACACAAGGTACCGTATGTGAAGAGCTGCTTGCCTAGCACACACCATGACCAGAAGGTCCAGAGAAAACCAAATTCAGCCTGAGAACAGCATTCCAGCTCCACCACGAGGAGCATTCCCAGCACATGGCCCACAGCAGCTCCCAGCCAGCTCCTGTTGTGTTATGGACTGAGCCATGAAAGCACAGCCCGGCCCAGAGCCCCCCAGCACAGGGAGATGCCCCAGAGCTGCAGCTGCCATGGCACACCACCATGGGAGGTGTTCCCTCCCCAGGCTGCCAGCACACAGCCCGCTGCTGCAGCCCGGGCTCTTCTGCAAAGGGAGCTCCAGGACAAGGACAAGTGTTCCTAAAGCACTCCCTGAACACCAACCACACCTTCCTGGGAACACAGCCTCACCAACTCATTAGCCTTCCCCTTCGTGTCCCTAATTGACACTAATTAGGGAGCAGCCACGAAGCAGCAGGGAGTTTAGTCAGGGGTAAGGCTGTGACTCCCTCAGGGCCAGGCACAGGACATACAAAGAGCTGAGCAGCATCTCTGGTGTGGCTAAAACTTCCAGCTACTACAAAGTCATCATCTCTCCAAAATCCATCACTTTTGCTTATCCAGTAGAGATAAATTGTTTGTTAAGCTTGGGGACATTCTAGAGTTCTAATCCTCAGGGCAATCCTAACAAGTCAGAAAAAGAGAAGATTTTTTTTTTTTAATGGTCTCCCAGTGGTGATGCTGGGCATTTTTTCAGTTTGATTTTACACCCAGACATTTAGCACCAGGACAATTCCCTGGAAGGCATGTGATTCCCTGAATAAGATCACAAGGACTTTTAAGCCTGGATTTAGCAAACAGGACAATGCCTGTCACACCCTTCAGCCCGTTCTGCAGCACTGCTTCTGTCACAGAGGGAAGGAGGTTCCAACAGAAGGAAACACCTCTCCTGAAAGGTGCCACTGACTACATTAAAGGGGCTACCAGGAATGAAGACCAAAGAAGTTTATATTACTACTTGAAAACAGGAAATAATATGACCTCAGAAATTCTGGTGGGTGCTCCAAATAAGTATTATAGGCTAGGTGGAATCAGGGATGTCTACAGAGAGACAATGTGAGAGCAAGAAACTTCACCAGTGTCAGAGAGGCCTTACAGAACCACATGGGCCTGAAAACAGAGAATCTGAGCTGTCAGAGAGCTCCACACTTCCCATATTTACTTATCAAGCTTGTTACAAATTCAACAACTTGACCTGGCACCTTACAACACCTCCCAAAACCACAGGCAATGCAGTGAGTAACGGGGGAAGCAGGAGCCCTTGTACACTCGGAGACTTATCATCAATTCCTTGTTGTTATGCTGTTAACACACCACCAGCATTTGCCAAGGGAAAACATGGGCTGGTTGTGAGAACGTGCACACACATAATCCTTTGCTCACCAGAGACTCAGAGCTACAAAAATATACTTCTAGGGTTTACAAAGCAAAATACCACACATTTTTTCACATCACTGCTATTGTCCTTTGAATACCCTAATGTCAAGTTTGTTGCTGTCATTACATTCCAAAATAAACATCTCTGTCTTCTTGGACTGCTAAAACATCAGAAGGGTTTCAAAGAGAACGAGACCTCATGCTAGAGCAGGGATTTTGATCTACACTCTCCCTTCCAAAGAGCCACTCGTGTCCTCCCTGAGCAGTGGTGCCCCAAGAGAGCCCCCAGCAAGAACAGGCAGAGGACACCTCCTGGCTGCTGGAGGGGATGCTGCTCGTGCTCTCCACGTGGATTAGCTCTCAGCTGGGATGCTCCAACTCCTTGGTTTCTACCTCAGGAGTCTGTGTTTCCCAGTCCCATCCCAGGAATGCAGCCCTTTGCTGGAACCAGCAGCTGTGCCGGGCCAACCCTGCAGTGCTCCTTCCAGCAGGGAGGACGTTTCTCTGGGCAATGTTTTTAGGCTCTTGTAGGAATGGGTTTTCTGCCCTGGTTCCTGGAGGCAAGGGAGGAAAGCTTGAGATGAGCTCCCCTACCCCACCACGAGCACTGTGGAAAAAAGAACTGGGAGGGAAGGGAGCAGGGTTCAGAGCCAGGCTGGGAATCCTGCATCCCTCTTGCATTTCTGGTGAGAAACTCCTTGTAAATACAAAAACACTTCTAGATTAACTCTCAATGCTGGGTTTTCTGAGATGACACAAAGGCAGAAACAAAAGGATTCTCTCCTAGGAATCAGAACTTCTGGAGTTTGCCTCATTTTTATTTTCTTGTTTCAAGTTGGTTTGAAAGTCTCTTACCATCATGGAAACAGGATTTTGTGAAAACAGAATAAATTTGCAATCCTCATTTTCTACCCCCAACACTGACTAAAACTAAACTCAGAAATTATCTATTATCATTTATAAGATAGAGTAAGCAAGCTATTGGTGTTCACAGAAGAAAACACAAATGACATTGGTTTCTCTTTAATACTCATCTGGAGTTAAACGAGCCATATATGCATTTAGAAAGTACAGCCAGTTAAAGCAGTTTTAGCCACCAGCTTGCCACATGCTATGTTAAAATTAGACTGATTTTTTTTTTAAAGCAACAAATTTATGCATGAGGTAGGTCTATTCAGTACACTCAGATTTTGAGGAATGCTTTTCCTCATCCACTAATCCTTGCAGAAAGTTCCAAACAAAGCTTAGCAGAAAAAAGAAACCAGTTCAGAATGTGATTTTGAAGCTATCTTCACAGTATCTCACAGAACTGCACTTTGTTCAATTTAAAAAGTAATGGACTGGCTGCACTAAAGATGCTTATTGTCAGGGTGATAAATACACAACAGTATAATTTTTAGAAATAATAACATGGGTATCATTGAAAACTAGAGACCTTGTAAGACAGCTAAAAATAGTAATCTGAATTCCTAGCTTAGTCAGCTTGGCCAGAAACAGCTGTGTTCACTGTAACCTCTAATTAGTTTGCCTATTATAAGAGCCCCAAAGATTTTTTCCCTCTCCAAAACCTACTAAATTACCCTTCACAGCACAATGCTGTTACCACACCAGACGCAACGGAATACTCAGACTTTAGAGACCTCCCACCACTCCTTCTGAAATGTTTCATTTATAAAGGCAAATATCCTCATTTGATAAGGTAAAGGCCATCTGCCCTCCACCTGGAGCATTCAGAAGAGCCTCGAAAGGTAAAGACAAGGTCCAGTTCCCAGCTGCTGCAGATGAGAAAGAAAGGTCTCAGTTCTAACACAAGTAAACTGTTCGTTACTTGGAAACACTGAGCAAGCAAAGTCAGAACTTAAAGCAAATTTCCCTCATGGCTAAGGGGTGTCCTTCTGCATAAACAATTTAATTCACACTGGGTACTGCAAAGTGAATCTAAAAGCTAAACTGAACCTTCTAATGTACGTGCACACATGAATGAAACAGTCACACCATGACTACAGTGGGGCACACGTTCAGACCACGTCAGTGTTATTTTTCTGTTTAGAATACTATGGGACAAGCAACAGCCATATTTCCAGCTTTCTACTGATTCCATCAAAATTCTCCAAGTTATAAGGTTGTATGTAGAGGAAGTACTAAAACACACCAGAAAGGGAGGAATTGTTATATAGGAAATTGTGAACCCTGCTTTATCTATTTAAAAAAAATCATCATCTACATCTTATTCAGCAGCAAACTTCATTTCCTTGCAGATGTTTGTACCATGAGTGGCTTCACTGGCTTTCCTGAGATGCAGTCTTTAAGTCAGACATATGAGGGGGGAAACTGAATTTCTGTAGTGTCAAGGAACCTCATGCATTCAAAACTATGAACCATATGTTACACAGGTACCAGCTCCATAATGTAAGTGGCTCTCCCTCCTGCATTCTGTTTGTTCCCCACAATTAAGGGTACAAGACCAAACTCCAGCAAGTTCTAATCCATGGCAAAAGAATGTTTCACCATGTTGGCCATCAGTAAGTAGACAGGCAATGGAACTACAGATTCATTCTGCCAAAGCACGCTCACTACACTGTTCTAAAAGCTTTTTATCATGTCTAACCTAACAAGATTCCAAGAGTTTAAAGAGAATGTGCAATTACCAGGATTGCACAATGCAGGTTCATGCCTCTGCATGCAGGGAAAGGTCAAACTCGAGCTTTGCTCCCCCAGCAGAACCAGCAACCAGCCCTGCTTTCAGTAGCTTCGGGTCCCAGCAGAGTGCCCAAATCCCTCTTTGGGAACTTGCAGTGGCTGTAACTGCTTAACTACCATTTCCAGAAAGAAGTTTGAAGTATCTTTTCTTAAGAAAGACTTTTGGACAGCAATTGAAAGTACTTGCTGGATTACAAATTTGCATGAACAGCTTGTTTCAGTTGGGATCTGCTTAACGTGGAGGTTGCAGTTATAATCACAGATGCCCACTTCACTGTACTTAGAATATTCAAATTTGGAAAGGAAAATAGTAGTGATGATTAAAAGCATACTGAATTCACTGAATGGTGCAACCTACAGGTTGCCAAGCTACTGCAATGCACACAAAAACCTGCTGAGAACAAACAGTACTGCTGAAAACAGATGTTAGATAAAGCAGAATTAGGATACTCCTGGTTTTCCACATGACTGTCTGATTTGTGTTTAGGAAAGCAACCTAACTGAGCGAGGTTAATATTAAACCTTCCAGCATTCTGAACCTGAGCTGCTCAGCTCCCAGCCCCTGGCCCAAAGACAGTTGTGGGTAAGGGACGGGTGTGTCCTGCACGGGCAGGGGAGGGCACAGCAGGGACTGTGCAGCCCCTGGCCCAAAGACAATTGTGGGTAAGGGACTGCACGGGCAGGGGAGGGGACAGCAGGGCCCGTGCCGCCCCCGGCCCACAGCCAGTCGTGGGTAGAGGACTGCACGGGCAGGGGAGGGGACAGCAGGGACTGTGCAGCCCCTGGCCCTGGGGCAGCAGGCTGCACACCTCTGCTCGGCACCAAGCTCTAACAGAAGCTGCACACAAAAGCACAATGTTCATGCAACTACTTCCAGAGTAGTAAACTGCTCTAAGGGTCAGAGAGAAAAAGCCAAAGTGCTTTTTGGAAAGGGAAACTTAACCCTTAAATACTTATAGCAGAGATGTAGATGTGTAAGAAAATCCACCTATGGTCAACAAGCCTGGGAATTGGCATAAAGACAACCCCTCCCATAACCCCAAAGCAGCCAGACCTTACAAGCTAAAATGTATTCAGTGTTTTTAGTTCTCCAAGCTGCAAAGCAATGCTTCAAGACACTGACAGAACCAATCCTGTGTTCTTAGAGGATGTTTTAACTGTCACTACAGGGACACAGAGCTTTCATGCCCAGCTGTACAGGACATCTTCTCATCTGAAAGCAACTGAGAGTTTATAAAAACAAATGTCAGTGTTAAACAGGGACATCACATAATCAAGGTAATTGCTCACAGACATCCTAATGCAGGACAGATTAGCACTGCACTCCAGCACATGAAAAAGACTGCAGAACTTGACAAGCCAGGCCTTCAAAGGACTGGTGAATGCTCCCCAGGCAAATGAAACAGACTGCAGTGAGAATCAGTAGTGTGGATCAGATGAGATAAACAGTTTTGCCACTTCATACATCTACTCATCCTGCTAGTTTAAAATAATTAATTCTGAGAACTAAACCAGCTGATTTAGCAAAGCCAAGCAACCCTCACTACTTCTTTCTCTGGCAGTGGCAGTATCCTCTCTGGAAACACATGACTCCAGTTAGTTCCAGCACTCCTTGCCAGCCCAGACAGTGCTGCACCGAACCCACCACACCCCAGGCTCCACCAGACTCTTGCTCATCGTGTTCCACTTCCTGCCAGCCAAAGCCAGTTATCAGTTGTGACTGAACATACTTTATCACTTGATGTCTACCTCAAATCCTCATTTGCAGCTGCAGAACAGATCTGGAACACTTACAGAGAAAAAGAATACTGAAAAATGCAGTAAATATCTTTAAATAAACCCTTCACACCTATCACATCCCTTTCCATTCCCCACAAAGACAGCTACACCAAAGGCTTCTGAGCACTGATCCACAAATAAAGGTTATCAACTATCAGAATCACACACAAATGCCTCCTTTAACATCAACACTGCTGAGGGCAAAGCATTTTTGGATTGTATTATTCTCCTGTAAGTATTTCAAGACACAATTTTGCCTGTAGAGAGAGTTTAATGTGCAGAACACATTGTTAGCAAAGACTTTGGTACAAGAAACCCCAAAAGATGTAGATGTTATTACATGAAAGCAATAAATGTTTGAGTGCCTGCTCCTAACTGGGTGGCAATATTAACTTATTTAGCTGCTCCTAGAAGACAATATGCACACAACAGTTTTACCACCCTAAATTTCATGTGGCTGAGAACTCGCCAGGCAGAGCAGCACACAAGGCATGTCCTGCTGTCAGCCAGTCACTCACAGAGGAGCATCCTGCACACTGGACAGGGTGGGTAACCACGCAAAGCCTTGTCTGATGGGCTTGGCTCCCAGGGGAGGCTCCTGATGGCCAGCTTTACACAAATTATAAACATGAAATCAATGACAAACAAGACATAAGCCAGTAGTTTCCATGAAACCTTTCTGCTCCATCTGCTTCCTGACAGGCTCTAAACAGACTGGAGGTATTAGACCTCTCCACTAATGCTCTCACGTGGGCTAATAAACCCAGGAACTTCACAGCTCTAAAGACTTCACGTATTTTCAACCTCCTGTTCCGATCTTTCACCTCTGCTGAGCACCAGCCTGATGGACACAGGACAGAGAAGCTCCAGAAGCTGGGGGGCCCTGAAAGCAGCCCCTCTGCAGAGCAGGGCTGAGCACCCTGGGCTTTGTACCCCCAGCTGATCAGCCCTTCCCTCTCCCCAGGCCAACACTGCCCAAAGCCAGCAGCTGCTGTGCCCTGCTGCTCCCAACACCCCTCACTGCCACAGGCCCTGCTGGGTACCCCAGGAGGTGTGCCAGGCAGCAGGGATTGCTGCACAACAGGAGACAGCTGCTTCCAAAGGGAAAGCATCAATGAGCCAGGCAGGTAAGGCTGCTCTCTGCCACACAGCACTGCCCCAGGGCTCACACCAAGCCCAGCCCTCCTTGGTGCTCCACCAACGCCACCCAGCCCACGTGGAACGCGCAGGGACCAGAGGAAGGCGTTTGCTGCCTCCCAACACACACTGGCCTGCACACATTCCCCACAGGAGCCTTGAAACAGCACCAGGGCACATCTGCTCTGCTCTGCTCAGGGAACCGGTTCTGAGGAGGTTTCAATACTGGGAATGAAAAAAGTACAGGCTGAAACACGATTCTTGCTCATGACATCCCACAGACACCATGAAGTTCTAGGTAATGACTGCGATTTACCGTGAAAATTCTCCACTGGAAGAAGTTTAACAAAGAAGTGACAGCGTTGATTTCCAATTTAATTAAACTCCTAAAGAGGAAAACAAAAACATTTTCCAGAGTTGGGTAGCTGTCCACCCCCACTCCTTTACTGGGTAAAACTCCCCATATCTCTTCCACTTCTGGAAATATTCAGAAATTCTGCCAAATGTGTCAATAGGTATTTTAGCTGTTTAATAAGCTGTGTAGTATTTTTCCAGTTCTTGCCCCAATGACCCACCCTTTCCTTCTTTCCAAAAGAAGTTCCTCTTACTAAAACCTCTTGCTTGTGTCAGAGCTGTGTTTTTCCTGTAGCCCCATCTTTAGTCACTGATGGCTGTGCAAATGTTAAGAAAGGAGATGCAATCCCACATGAGGATGGCAGAGGTTTAGTCCTACTTCAAGCAGCTGCAATGACTGTACAGAAGACAGTGGAAAAAACAGGCCCCACACAGTAAAATGGAATGGAGATCTTCTGAACAAGCATGGGTTATTTTTCCTGTCAGAAAAAAGGAAGTATACTCTTCCTTAGTCAAAGATGCATTTTTAAAATAGATTTCATATTTTACTTCCTGCCATCGCATTAAAAGGTCAGGCTGTTTATGTTACTGTAACCTGTTACTGTGGGATCAGGAATGGTATAAACAAGCAATTCTCACTGAACTGTGCACAAGGGAAGAAGGTTATGAGAACATTCCTCTTTTTGTGTAGAACACTTGTTCCATATAAATATAAAGAATCTGAGAAACAGAGTGTCTTTTGTAGGATGGCTCTCAGCATCAAGTACTTGACAAATCAAGTACTTGACAGAAGCAGCATAAAATTCTGGGAACTTCAGATACAAGCAAAAGCACCTGACAGATCACAAATATAATAACTGCTTTAAGGTCAGAATAGTACTACGTGGTAGCATTTTGAACTAGCAATTATTTTGGTACATGAAGTACAGCGATCTTTCAGCCCAGAGGGGAGGGTTTGCTCTGCCTGCAGCGAGGTCTGCCCAGCTCCACACTCACCCCTGTACTCCACAGAGGAATTTCTGTAACTGCCTAAACTGGCAGAATGCAAAACCTGCTGTACTGTTCCTTTATTTTCTATTTCTATTGATGCAGAAACTGTTTTAACCTTCTAAGGAGAAGAAAAAGACTGCATAGAACAATGCAAATCTGACTAAATGATCTTTCCATCATTAGTGAAACAGGTAAATCTTCCCCACTGCTCTCTTCACCCCCAGTGCTGAAGGTGACTTTTGACCCCTTAAACTACATGTTCCTAAAGCATCCACAACAACCAAGAGCTGAGACAACTGTATACACAGAAAGTGTACAGAATTAAAAATAAGAAAAAACAGAATTAAAACGTATCTAAAAGTTTCATATTATGCCAGCTCATTTTCCTTCCCAACCAGGATATAAATGTTTCGCTACTGTTCTAGGAACCTGCTTTCTTAAATGCAGAAAATACAAGCCAATTTGAAAGTAGATCAGCTATCACTATTAGCAGAATCACATGCATTTCCAAGAATCACTTTTACCAGTTCTTCTTGGTATAATATGACAGGCAAGCTGTTGAATCTTAGCTGTATTCTGCGTGGGTGAGAGAAAAAGCACATCTGAATTCACAGGGTTTGGTAGAAGATGAATTGGCATTTGTACTACACGATCTACAAAGTGAACACACAAAGGCATTTGGATGCTCTATCAAAGTGCCTCTCCCAGTCAAACCAGCAAGGGCATGTCTCCTGCCTCCAGAGAGAAAAAAACCACCTCTTCTGCAAATCAACATGAAACAAGTTGACCAATGACTAAAAAACCCCAGAAAACCTCAATGGTAAGAGCTGCAAACACCCAGGCTCAGAGATCAGATCAAGTCTGTGTTCGTTATGAGCACTGCAGAGAAGCAATCACTTAGTAAGGAATCACTGAGTACCCTCAGGTATTTAGTGAGGCTAAATTCACAACCCAAACAGATACTTAGGTCATGCCAGTGACACTGATCTAAACCCTGGTAATTCTCGTGTTTACAAGAAAGTAGCAGTGATATTTCAGTGTAAGCCACATCTTATGAGGTCTCACCTCAAGAGCACCATTGGAGAAAGTCCATTTGCAAAGCAAGTATTACAGGAAAACATTTCATTTGAATGCTTAGTTAACTATAGCATGAACTGTTATTTCAAACCTACCCAGCCTATGTAGAAAGTTATTTTAGTTTGAAAAATATTTGGTCTACCACTATCACATTTTATTCTCTGCTTATAAGGGCTATTTCTATTTGGATTTACCATCATTTGGCACATGGCCAACACCGCTTTCTCCTTAACAGTCTCCTTCTTATGCCTGTGCTCCCAGCACACAGAGGAGGCACCAGTCCCATGTGGGAGAACACACTAACACCATAAAACCCTTCCAAAAATGCTCAGAAGCAGGTGAGGGCTGTGTGCACATTGTATGACTTCTACCTTTTTAGCAAATGATAATCAAAACAGGCTCCATTTTTCCATGCTCTGCTTCCAGCAAGACTATCACAGAAGCTCTGGGTTCAAGTATTCAGATTTTAAACTCTGTAGAAAAAGCAAGAGTAAGTGGCTCAGTAGCTCTATATAATGGGCCTTACCCAATGTCCAATCTGCCAGCAGCAGACACAAGTGGTGCTGCTCTGAGCAAGGCAGCAGCAAAACCTAACCCGGGCAGCAGAGTGCCCTGGGCCAGTCCCAACGGCACAAAGGTGCCATCACCTGAACAGCAAACTGCTTCTCAGGGAGGATCCTGACTTTGGGAGCCACAGACACCTTGCTTCTCCATCGCTGACCCTGCACACGTGTGGGAAGACTCAGGGTACAGCACAGGAAAACACGGAGCATCTCCAGCTCATTGAAGGAACAGAGACTCCCTGCAAGGCTGAGCTCTAACCCAGCTTTCCACAACCAGAGCCAATTATGCTGAGCCTCCAATGAATCAACAGAGCACGAATTAGGCAGTGGCAAGGCACTGCATGCAGAGACCTGCAGCTAGAACTGGCAGAATAAAGCACAAAGATGCATTTATAAAAAGTCAGGTCCGTGCCACAATTTATCTGCTGCTTAGCACCAGAGCAAAGGAGTAACCCAAACACTTTCAGACTGCAGCCTGCACTCCTGCTGCAGCTTATAAACCAACAGCACTTGGAGAGCTTCCTGTCCATTGACTTTAAATACACAACCATACTTACATATTCTACAAATATTTTTCCAGAGACAGTGAAACCTAAAAAACTTCACATGCCTTTTCGCTCTTGACAGACGGATATCCAAAATGTCCACGATACCTTCCTATCTTCCTCCCATCATCTGAACAAAGTTCATTAATTTGCACAGTTTGTAGTATTTTAGTTTAGCTTAGAGAGGTTTGAAAAACTAACATTCATGTTAATATTTGGTTAAAAGACCCTCAAAAATTAATAAAGAAACTGAGAACAGTTATTTACAGGCCTCAAGCCCAGCTCTAACTACACTTCAGCTTTCCAGAGATAGGTAGTTCTGTTTTCAGGATACTCACTTCCAAACATGCTGGAAACGCTAAACTAAATCCAGTTCTTTATTATATATTCCACTAACTATAAAAACTAGGAAAGAGTGCACATTTTAGTTCCATTTTGCTACCTTCACACGGAAAACTCTGCATGAGCTGTCCCCAAATGTCAGCTCTGCCTCCATCCACAGCGAATGGAATCCCCAGTGGAATGGTACATCAGTAAATAATTCAGAGGTGTTTTTACTACTCCTGATAAGCACATCAAAGTTAATATCATTGGCCAACATACCAAAGTCAACATATCTGCTTTATATAAACACAAGAAGCAACTCTACCTGTATTTGAGGGTTGTGTTTTTAAGATAGTATCTCATTCCATCACCCTTTGTAAGAAGTTAGAAACTAAAATATCTCCTAAAGTTCTGAAAGGCTTCTGATGTAAAATTACTATGAAAATCTGACATTGCACTCGCTGAGAGCAAATGACAATCCAGTGTTGCTTTGATATTCTGGACAAATATCTACTTTTCTTTCCTACTGTCAAAGGCTCAAGTGTGCTTTCATTAGCTTTGGGGTATGGGTTTTTTGTTGTGACATCTCCAGGGTGAATGCTCCTCATTCCAATAGATACTTCTAATGATATTTCTGCAGGGTGCAGAATCATTCACTTACCCTTAAGCATTTGTTTTCTGCTGCACACCTGTACCACAGTTAGCACGTGGTAAATCTTACATTCCTCTAAGTTATTGTTTTATGGAAGAGGACTTTAAATTGGCCGTGCCTTTCTTATGCTTATGTTTCTCTAAAATACAGCCAGCAACAGCCAGAATCTGAGCAATTCTTTTTCTCACTTGGGTCCCTGAATAACCTCCACTGGATCTCATGGCTCATAGTTCTTGTAGCAAGTAAATCTAGAGGAAAGTAAGGGATAGAAATAGGTATTAAAAACCAAACAAACATTAAAAAAAAACCCAAACTAACAAAACATGAAGAACTTCACCACTGCTCACCCTGTTCTGATCAGCTGGACAGAGAATGGCTCCACTACTGTGCAGTGCCCAAGACATGATTGTCACAAAACCACCTAAACAAGGTCTTCATTTTGAAATGTTTGTGTCTCCATCCTGTGATTACTTCTGCTGAAAAAAAGAAGGTACTCTAAATTCTATTCTTTCCCAATTGTACTATCATAGCTGAACACAGCTTCCGCTTGTCCAAAAAAAAAAAGAAGCATGGACAATTTTAACCCTTCCAAGTCATGTGGCACCCAGACAAGACTCCCTCAGCCACACCTCCCTGTCTGCTGCTAATTCCTCCCGGAGATGCTGTGCTGAATCCTGGGATAACAGACTGAGACAAGGAACAGGAGCAAGCTGCAGAACGCTTCACCTGGAACACTGGTGAACATTTCTGGATTTCAGCACTTACATCCATAACACTGAGGCAGCAGAAGCCTGTGGTACAACTACCCTGGGGAAGATGTTTTTCTGCACCAATCACATACATTGTTCTGCTTACTGCATTCTTCAAGCAAAAACCAGCGTTGTAGGAAAACTGCTTTGTTATGTCACATCTCCGACACCAAAAGCACGGATTAGAGAGAAGTACGCTGTTCTTCCAGATGGACGTGACCTGCCGAGACGCCACTTCCAACAGCTTATTTAAAAGCAGGGTGCACTTGAGAAACTGAATTTCATGACATAGATGCACATATTTACTAATCAATCAGGGAAAAAAACCAAAAAAACAAACAAGTAAAAAACCCACTCCCTGTGCTTGTCAATAGTTGGATGCAAATCAAAGAATCACTTAAGTCCTTTTTTAAATTGAATTTTAGTCCTCAATCAAAGCTCATGCTGTGCCACAGTTTGAGCAGGCCACTGAGTCATATCATTCAAAGAGAGCAGGACAAAAATATTACTGAATGCTGATCCCTCATTGAAAATGGGCCATTGCCTCATTCCACTTAGATATTTCACTTCTGTAATTAAATTGTACCTGTAGAAATGTACCACTTGAATTACAAAGCTCTGTTACTCAAAATCATTTCCCGAGCACTAAGCCTGCAACACACCAAATCATCCAGAACGGTTCAGCAAAAACATAACGTCATATATCCACATGACTTTCAACTGATACAGTCAGCAAGCACTGACACCCGGCAGGGAAGGGAAATGTAGGAAATGGACCTTCTGAAAAGCAGGCTCAACACTGCACACTTATTCTCCAAATGCCAGACAACTGAGGATGTTCACCCTGCAAGCTGTTACTGTTAAAACTTGCCTGCTGCGATTCCGAAACTGAAGTCCATTTATTTCACTTCCATACAACTCCTTCTTTCAATGGTCTATTGCCAGAGAAATTCACTGAAAGAAGCGAAGCCCAACGTCTGTGTTGCAAACATGAACTTCAAGTCATTCATTTATGCAATAGACCAGCTTAAACATTCAAATGGATGTTACAGCAATGCTGCCTGATCTGAGTGAACACATCCGCCCAGTCATTCATGTATTTCGGCTTCTCTTAAACTTCATTTTAGATAAAGGTGTGAAGAACTTTTAAAGATAAAAGCCCTAACTCCTGTGGCTTGTATGTGAAGCTGCATCCAGAAGGCAAATACTACTGCAAGCATTCACGTTTCTGATAGGGTTGTTTTAAATATCACCAAAAAATCTAAATGCAGCAAACGATACAGTAAAACCCCAGTACCAACTAGCTCCACAGGTACTGCTAACACGCTGTTTCAGGCTCTGATCTATGATTAAGGTGACTGAAAAGCTCAACGCATTAGATGCTCCCTTCGCTGCTTTTCTGTTCTAACGCAAAGCCCACTCTCACGGATGGGCAGCCGCCGGCTCGGGAGGGGCAGCTCCAACACAGCGGCCCGGGCGAGCCCGGCGCCGAGGATGTGCCCGCGGCAGCTGCTCCGGGCGGGCAGCCCCGCTCCGCTGTGCCCGGGGGGCAGCTCGGCCGGGCTGGGGACAGCTCCCTCAGCCCCCGAGGCGGGGAGCGATGGCGGCGGGCAGCGGTGCCCGGGCAGGGCAGGGCTGGGCTAGGCTGGGCTGGCCCTCGGGGCCGGGGCAGCATCGGCGGCACCACGGGGAGCCGGAGGGAGCGGAGGGAGCCGCAGGGAGCGGGACAGAACCGGAGGGAGCCGAGAGAGCCGGAGGGAGCGCTCCCCGCCCGGCGCCGGGGCAGGGCTGGCCGGGCGCTGCCCCTCACCTGGTAGATGGAGGCCCAGCTGGCGGCCTGGTCGAGCCGCTGGAACTCCTTCTCGATCTCCATGGCGGGGGCCTGGCCCCCCGCGCCGCTCCGGCTGCAGCTGCTGCCGAGGCCGCGGCGGCTGTGCCCGGCCCCCGCCCTCCCGCTGCCGCCGGAACGGCGGCCCCGGCCCGGCGGAGGGGCCGCAGGGCGGCGGCGGCAGCGAGGACACGGCGGAGCGGAGCCATTCTGGCCCCGGGCTGGCCTCTCCTGCCGGCTCGGGTCATGTGCTCGTCTGCGGCAGGAGGGCCCGCAATCCTTGCGTGCTCCTGCGGCCGGCTGGGTGCAGAGGAAGGGCGCCGAGGGAAGCGGCGGAGTGCCGGCAGTGCCGCATCTGGTAGTGCGGTGCTTGGGTGCGAGCCCGTGGGCTCGCTCAGCCACGGGCCGGACTTCTCTCTTGCTACAGTCGGAAGATGGAGAGGGTTTTCGCTCTTACACAGTCTGCAGAATGAAATGGATTGTGTCAGTTGCCCCATACCTTCTGATCTAAGGAAATCGACAAGCTCCGGATGGTAGTTGATCATCTGTTCTCGGCGCTTGCATTCCTACTCCGAAATGGCCATTACTATCCAGGTGCTATAGCCCTGTCCCAGGAGGTAAACCTGTCAGTCCATCTCAGCTTTTTCATAAGGCCATTCATTCCCAAATGGAGTCGTAGCTTACACATCTCGGAGAAACCCCGTCCTTACTCCTGGATTTGAAATCCAGATATTCCAACCATACAGACAGATATCCCAAGTCATATATCCCAAACAAATTGATATTCAGCTGAAGATTTCACAGAGTAACCTAGAAAATCAGTGTATCTTACATTTCTTCATAAATCTCTGTCCACCACAGTGGCAATATGTGTGACAACGTTTTAGATGTGTCAGTCTGGTTCAATAAATGATTTTACTAAATAACTGGAAATTTTTGAGTGGGTAGACTACTTTATAAGTATTTACTTTTACCTGTATATGCCCATATAGAATAAATAAGAAGCAATTTGCAGCAGTGACACACGTTGTGACTCTCATTTTGGCAAAGCACAGCAAACTGACACGTTACGGAATTCTGGCTTTCCTTTTACATGCAACGATATCCAGGGCTAGAAAACTGAGACCCTCACAACATGTGGGTACCAAATCATAGAATCACAGAGTCATTTGGGTTGGAAAATCCCTCCCAGCCCATCGAGTCCAAGCTCTGCCCAGTGCCCACCTTGTCCCCGGCTCAGAGCACTGAGTGCCACCTCCAGGCCTTCCTTGGACACCTCTGGGGATGGGCACTCCAAACCTCCCTGGGCAGCTCCAAGGCCTGAGCACCCTTTCCATGGGGAAATTCCTGCTGCTGCCCCCCCTGAGCCTCCCCAGGCCCAGCCTGGGGCCGTTCCCTCTCCTCCTGTCCCTGTTCCCTGGGAGCAGAGCCCGACCCCCCCGGCTGTCCCCTCCTGGCAGGGCGTTGTGCAGAGCCACCAGGTCCCCCCCGAGCCTCCTTTTCTCCAGGCTCAGCCCCTTTCCAGCTCCCTCAGCTGCCCCTCACAGGACACTCCGGACCCTTCCCCAGCTTTGTGGATGTGCTCCCACATAAAGGTTTTGTCTCTGTGGCACCTGGTGCCCGCAGCCCTGGAGAGGCAATGGGGATGTTCATGGGGCGGCCTGGTTTGCTGGGCCCTTTGTTGCCAGATCGGCGTGGGAGCGGCAGCAGCTGGGAGGGGCGCGCGTCGCCTCAGGGTCCGGTGGGGAGCGGGGACAGGAGCGGGCAGTGCCACACGGCAATGGGGACAGCCGGGCAGTGCCACACGGCAGGGGGACAGCCTGGCAGCGGGATTCGGCTGAGACACACCTGCCAGGGGACAAGTGAGCAGCGATGAGAGTGAGGACAAGGAGATGCGACATCAGAGATCAGACTGGGACTCAGCGCCAGCCCGGAGGTCAGCGGGTCAGGGAGCCCCATCACACCCAGGGTCCCTCAGGTATGTGAAGGCTGAGGGGTCCTTCGGGTGTGTGTGAGGGCCAGAATCCCTCAGATGTGTGAGGGCTGAGGGGTTACACAAATGTGTGAGGGCCAGAATCCCTAAGGTGTGTGAGGGCTGGGGGGTTGCCCAGATGTGTGAGGGCTGGGGGTTACCCAGGTGTGTGAGGGCTGGGGGTTACAGAGGTGTGTGAGGGCTGGGG
>WAAE01021262.1:657318-731408 GCA_013400495.1 Nicator chloris
GGTACCCAGGGGTGTGAGGGCGGAGGGGTTACACGGGTGTGTGAGGGCTGAGGGGTTATCCAGGTGTGTGAGGGCTGGGGGGTTATCCAGGTGTGTGAGGGCTGAGGGGTTACACCGGTGTGTGAGGGCTGAGGGGTTATCCAGGTGTGTGAGGGCTGGGGGGTTACCCAGGTGTGTGAGGGCTGGGGTTTTACAGAGCTGTGTGAGGGCTGGGGGGTTACAGAGGTGTGCGCGGGCCGGGGTCCCTCCCCACACCGCAGCCGGGTTGCTGTGCCCGGGGAGCCCCGGCGGGGAGCCCCGACAGCCGATCCCCCGCTGCGGCAGCGGCGGCAGCCATGGCCGGAGCCGCTTGGTGTCACTGCTCCATCGGGAGTGCTGCGAGGGGCCAGCGCTGCCATCACAGCCTGCCCGCGCTCTCTGCCTCCTTGGGCGGCAGCGCCGGCGGCAGGTGCGGCAGGGCAGAGCTCTTCGTGCGAGTTTTTACACTATTTCTTTCCATTCCTCATGGTGAAGATGTACTTTTCCCCTGGCAGAATATTTCAGTTTGAAATGCTTCTGCAGGGAAAATTGGCCCTGGCATAGTTTGGCTTGCTTTGTAAGGTTTCTTTGGTGGCTTCTGAACTATTTTCTTCTTAGTAGGAAGCAGTACAAATTAAAAAAACAAACAAACAAAAACAACCCCAAAAAACCAAACAAAAACCTTACAATACAATTTAGTGATGATTGGGATAGAATCGGAAAGGTAATAGGAATGTCTGGGTTGGAACTGTTACAGGAAGGTCTGTTTTCATGGCATTTCTAGTCCTGGCTTGCAATGAAAAAAGGGTAAATTAATCTTTGGATTTATAACTTCAGCTGAAGCCAGAGGGGCCAATACCTGATTACTCCAGTGCTGAATTGGACTCAACTGGCTCCACACTTTTGGGTGCCTGTCCCGGCAGAGTTGAAAGTCTGAAATATATTCCAGCCAACAATATGGGCTGAAAAGGGCTGCTTAGATCAGACATCTGTGCCCTGCAAAAGATATTTAATCCTCAAATTGGGCCTCCACACAAATGCAGAGCAGTAAAAAATTTCCTAACAGCCTTTATGAAATTTATGATCTACCTTACAAAATACTAAAAGTTGCAAAATCTGCAAAGCATTGGAGGGGAAAAAAAAACACAGAAGAGATTAAAAGTTTTACTGGTGACTTATAGCCATATAATAATGGAGGATTAGGTAAATGAAAATGTTTTGTGGTCTCAGGACACAACCCTTCTTGCACTTTGCACAGAGGAAGGCAGCCCCTTCCCAAAAGAATTCCAACCTGTGAACTTAAGGCACATTGTTTTTTCACCCCACTATAGTCTGGTTCAGAGGTTTTAGTTTTCAAATTGTCCGCTAGAGCCTGGCCCTTGAAATGACAATGAAAATCCAGGGGAAAGGGTTGGATCGTGTTACCTATTTCTACTTCATAAAAAAGGCAGGTGCTTCTCCAAACTCAGTCCTACATTTCATATCCTCTCTTCATCCTCCACAGCTGGAAGCAACTTGATGGAGAAAGTTGCAAATACACAAATGCACAAAGTACACTGTGGAGTGGCAGGATGTGTGACTCCTCAGGGCTCGCTGCTCTGTCAGCTGTCAGGCTTTAGCTCTTGGGAAACAGAAATCCGGGATGGGGTGGGAACTGGGATGGGATGGGATGGGATGGGATAACCTGAATGCTGGAAACAAGACTAGGATATCAAAACCTCTTCTTACTGCCTCTGTTAAGGGAGAGTAAGAATAATTCTGTGTGTGTGTGTGTCTGGGCACCTTCTGCTGGTTCGGATGTTTTGGAGCCTCCATGGGTTTGCAGGTGTTTCATACCCTGCTGTGACAGGAGCAGGTAGAGGCAGAAATCTCTAATCAGAGCTGTTAATGACTATCTCACCGTTGGATGGCACTCCAGTCCTTACTGCTCGTGGTGATCACAGCCTGGATTTTACTCGTGCACAGGATTTTTAAGTCAAGTAGTAATGACTAGGAAGACTCTTTTTTTTATGGCTAATGTGATAATAGAGTAAAATTACACTTGCAGAGCTGGCCTTAGTTTCGCAGCATTAGGCTTTAGGAGGTCTGTGTCAAAATCTTGTCAGATTGTTTAGTTTTCTAAATAAAGATTTCCAAATGCAGTTGTTTCTGTCACAAGGGACTCAGGAGTGATGTAGTCTCTAGTGTCAGGAGAGATGTGTGTGTGTTTATGATTGTAAGGTAATTTATCCCCAAGCTTTCAGTCACTGTTTTATGCTTTATGTAGTGTTTTAGATTAATGAGAGAATGTTTTCAGCAACCCTTTCCTTAAATGATCCTTTTTCCTTGCAGCAGATACGGCATCCCTGAGTCTGGAATCACCTTCATCTCTGCTTCCCAGGGCTGCAGAACGGTGAGTGCTCCAGCCTGCACATCTGTAGTCTGGCAAGCAGAAATATTTTTCCCCTCACATCGAAGCTATAAATGTTCAAGGGAATGTCTGCATTTCATTCAAAGTTGTGGCTGATGGTTTTACAAATGCAAGGGAGCATTATCTCAAATGTGAGTTACTGATCCAGCGTTGGTCCGTGGTGTCACTGTGAGCGCAGCTTGGCAGCCAGGGCAGGCAAGCCAGCTGCAGATTTACCTGGGATTCCTGCAGGGTTCTGCAGTCTGCCCTGAGATCCTTGCTGCCAGCAGCCTTAGCTTGGAGCAAAGTGAGTTTTATTTATGATTTGCTGACTGCGCTTGAGGCTGGGTGTCCAAGGCAAGGTGTGTGGCAGCAATACTGACCGAGCCTCACCTTCTTTGCCACCTGCTGCTGGTTTCTGTGGTATCCCAGCCCTGCAGCTCCGCCAGCCCCAGTGTTTATGCAGCTGCGCTTGGGAATGGTGTTGGGAACACAGTTACTTTTAAAAAAAGCCCAAAATCCCGCCCAAAACACCACCACCAAAAAAACCCCCCCCCCCCAAAAAAAAAGTTTTCTTCTGGATTCGTTTTAATCCAGATTAGGTCTCTAGTACAGTGAACCACATGGCACATAAACAATATTTCTAGAATAACAGAACTTATTGATGCTGGGGCAGGAAGAGAACAGAAGATTAATGTCAGTACCATAAACCAGTATCACCACTCAAGATTCCATCCTGAGACATCCCATTTAGTTCTACAATATCAGTGATCCACAGTAAACTTTGTTCTAAAATGTTATTATTTGTTGTAGTAGTAATAGTAGTAATAATACTAATACTAGTAGTGTAGTGGTAGTAGTAATAATAATAATAATAATAATTATTATTATTATTATATTTGTGACAAAATCCATGACAGCATAAGTAAGACTGTAGTTACAACAAATATCTTGTGTGGAAAGAACAGCCTGAATTCCTTTCTATCTAAGAGCAGAACAAAAGCCTTCTCATTTCAGGTAAGCCTTTAAGTGGAAAAGTAGTGAAAGGAAAGTAAAAGCGTATCCATTTTAACCAGTATTTCTGTGAAGCAAATGTGACTATTTTTGTGCTGTCCTCTAAAGAGCAGTTATTTGTGGAGGCACATCTTAGTACTTTTACAGAGTGAGAGTTTTATCACTCTTTATTTACTTCCCATAAAGGAGGAGGAGCTCGGATCAATTCCCTTTTGCTGGGTCCGAGGGGCTCAATAAAACTGCTTGGGGAATTGCCACCACATTTGGGATGGCAGCAGGGAGGTTTACACATTGTATTTCCCCAGCACTGTATATAAACAAATATCTTTCCACTGAAACATTTTTTCCAAGTGAGGTACAGTAAAAATTTCAAATCTGGCCCATTTTGAAGAGTAAATGAGGCAGAAAACTCCTTCTGCAGGGCAAGGAAACCTCAGTGCATGGCTGGCCTTGGTGACCACCTGTCAGGAGAAGAGGGACCTAGGAAACTTTCTTCTAATGGCTTATCTGAATCTTATCTGCTCAAACACTTCAGAGCTCAGGAAAAGCAGCCAAAGTCAATTTCTGCTTAAAACAAAAAATAAACAGAAGGGAGAAGTTGTGCGTGTGCAGGAGGAGGCGTTGGGGTGGAGCATGGGCAGGGTGGTGGGACTGGGGAGGGAATGGTTTAACCCACGTTGGCTCTTCTGAAATCCTCTTGGACCTAGCCACTGTTTCCTCAAATTACAACAAAATTGCACAATCCATAACTGTGGTGGTGGAGAGCTGCTGGTGCTCTCTCTGACCTGCCAGAGAGGTGAAACAATTGTCAGTAAAATTAGAGAACAACTGTGTCACTATTCGATGACAGTTATCTGATTCTGCAAAGCCTGGAAAATGCCTTCTGAAATGTGTGAAACAGAAACAGAGTTCTCAGGTCTTTGTTAATACTTTAAAGTACTAAGAAAACCTAACCCCAACCCCTTCAAAGTGACCAATGTCTGATGACTGGGATGAGTTATCTGCTCTGTGCCTCCACCTTCCCAGTGGATCAGGTGTTCCCAGCCCAGACATCAAGCTACCTTAACGCTGAAGGAAGTGGAAATGGTTGTATTTCACCTGTAATTTCTCTTGCAGCCTATCAACACCTTGTTTATTGCATGTAAGGGCTTGTGTTCTTTAGTGACCTGTCACCACTGCTTTCAGGGGTGCTCTGTTCCAAAGGAAGCTCCAGGAATGGTTGTGCCTGTTTCGTGTCTTTAAAAATCGATTATTTTCTCTGTCTGTGGCATCAGGTACACCACATATGAATCCTCTCTGAGTGTTTGTGATAAAGAATTGAATCACAAGCTTTTCTTTATGAAGAAAACCCTTCCAGCAGGAATCAATCTCTCTTTTGTAGCTGATAAAATAGGAGGAAATTTAACCAAACCAATTTATTTTGGTTCCTACGAAAAATATTGTCTGTGAAAACATGGAACACTTACAAAATATCAACATTTCACTCCTATCTGCATGTAGATCAATATGAACGGGTCACAGTGACCTCTCAGGGAGCAGGTGTGCATGGCAACCAAAACTAATATGTATTTTAAGGACTCAGGTCCTTGAAAAAACAGAAACCACCATTATCCACAGAGGATCTGTTCCCAACAGGATAATTTCTATACTATTTTACAGTTAGTTTCAGGGTCATTTTAGCTTTGTTGTTGTTGCTGTTGTTGTTTTTGTTGTTGTTTTTCCCACAAAGAACTTTTAAGATGGAACAAGGGACTTCATTCCTGTTACAGCAAAGCATTTTCAATGCTTTCAATTAGAACATCTTGTTTTATGAAGTGAAAAATCTCTGCTGCCAGAGCGTAGTTTGACGTGCAGGAAAAGGCGGTGTCTTCACAGCAAATTGCAGTTTTTCAGTGAAGCAGCATCTCTGAAATTCATTCCACCATGCAACACTTCAGTGAATCACAATAGTCTGGGGTTCAAGGTTTAGTTTCCTTATCTGAAATAGAAATATGTAGCTGAGCTTGGAAGAGCAGGGATTGAGCAATGGTTGGGAATGTTTAAGCAAAGCATCCTTTGTCTAAAAATGCTGGTTTTTGAAGAGAAAACACTCGTAGACGTGTACTTTTTACAAAAAGCTATCTGAGCCTCAGATGGAATTTGTAGCCAAAGGAAGAGAATGTGAGGGAGCCTCCCATTCTGGAAGGTGGAGAGGCCCAGTGGTCAGTGCTGGCAATCCCAGCTTTGCCTTGTGCCTCCTGTGACTCACAGAAGGGTCTTAAAGGATTGGCTGTTGGAGACCTGTCTGCCTGTTACAAGGGTTATGTGCTCATGTTCTCCTCTTGGAAAAGGTCTGCAAGATCTTTAGTTTGTTCCAGTCTGCAACGCAGCCAGATTTTGATACTTCAGGATATCTCTCAGATATTTATCCCTGACTGGCCTCGAGCGGTTCAAGCAGTGGTTCCATCCAGTGGCTTTTAGCCTTTGTGCAGTCTCACTGTGCATCTTGGTCTCACTCCTCCTGTCTGGGGAGGGCTCCTACCCTGCTTGTCCTGCATGTGTTGGCCAGCTGAGCAGAGCCCTGGGGGGTTTGATCCACCTCGTGGCCTGGAATTCTGGCACCGTGTCCTCGCTTGGAATAGGTGGGGCTATGCACACCCAAAACCAAGATTGTGTGTTGGGGCAATAAGACAGTTGGGGCTTGTTTGTGTTTAGGTTTGCACATTCTGCACATAAGCCATTGATCCCAAGTAAATAACTTGAACAAGAGGAAATCCATTAAATAAGTTATACAAAATATCATGGAACTTGTCATATTAATGATTTCACAAGAGGCATCCAACCAATTGTTTTTGCAATACAGCAGTTTTTTAGGGATTAGAGAAAATCCAAGCTGTTGGCAGGCAAAATCCAGCTGAGGTGAGATCAAAATTTTGCATTAGAGCTTAAAAGTATGGATAATGTTGAATTGAATAATTGTCACTTATTTTTTTTTTTTTAAATCATTTTGGTTTTTGCTCTTCTGTGGAGCAGCTTTTATCAATGCAAAGCCAGGCATGGGAGGATGGAGATATCAGCCTGAGGGCAGTTGCTGTTGACCAAAGAGTGGTAAATGCTCAGCTTTGGACAAAGAGGAGTGGCTCAGTGAGATGTGAAGCTAGCAGAGCACCCGTTACAAATTAAGAGATAAATCTGTGGCTACTTGGAAAATATTCTTTATTGCTCAAACTAAGAGCAGTCAATAAGAACAACTTACAAAGGAGATGGAAAAAACAATGTTACAATTATGGTTTAAATGTTATGAGATTAGAAAATTGAAATTACTTCTAATTTAGTCATTATGAAATAATGTCAAATTGATAGGTAATATTTTCTCCATGTCAGGATTTTAACTCAAACTAACATTTCTGAAGCCAGGATAATCTTTCAGGGACTTGACAAGAATTCACTTTCATTAATCCATGTATAGGGTGGGTAGGTGTAGCTTGCAGCACTGCAGACACTGTCCTGTGGTGTTTCAGCAGTGCTCAGTTTTATCAGCTGTCATTATTAACTGTGCCTGGATTGCTCGTGCTGATTAGCAGGTACTTGGATAATGGGATAAGCAAGGTATGAGAGGTTTATTAGACACTGGCACCCCAGTTAAAACTCTCCATGGCACAGATATGTGGGCTTGGGCAGGGCATTTTTTCTGTGCAGAGTGGGGATGCTATTGTCCAAATTTGTGTCATTTCAGCTTAAGTAGTTCCAGATTTCAATGAAACACAATGTTTGTGAACTTTTTCCAGTTCATATGTCCCTGATGACTGGGTATATTCAGCTGCAAAGGGGTTTGGACACTCCACTTACTGATGCTGTGAGTCTGATGACCTGGGCCAGAAGGAATTGCTGATATTGTCTGGGAATGTACACGAGATATTCATGATTCCAGTTTAGCCTCTCGCTGTGGAAGGAAGGGCATAGCTGATTCCCCACGATGTCCTTCCTGCCTGAAGTGAGCAGGAACAGAGTCCTTGAAGATGCACTGAAATTCAGAGAGCTGTCTGGTGGCATTTGCTGAGCAGCCTCGAATTCCAGAGTAATTGAAACACAGCATTTTCTGGGAAGAGCCCAAGAACTCTGACAATCAGGAAAGTGATGGACATCTTCAGAAGATTTTATGGAGGATGACATTTTAAATTACTGACACCTACATTTGTTTCAAAATTAATTCCATGATAGACTATCCGAAGATTCATAGACAGTTCAGGAAATTTCTCCTATAAACTTCTACAAGTCAAGAGCTGCAATGCTGCAGCTGTGAGTGCCAGTGATAGAACTCTGGTGGTTGTCAATCTGGCATTCTAAACTCATATCAGCAACACCCATTGCAGTTGTTGCTATTCAAGTATTTCCTAGTCTTTTTTATATTAACTATTATTTTATTTCTGTGCTTAGTAGTTAGTTTGGAAGCTTGTTGTTCTTTGTTTTTTAGCCAGCACGTTAATTATGGTTATGAAGAGACTTACAAGACTTTTTTTCTGTCCTTAAACCACCTTCTGAGTTTTGTGTACTAACACTGCAGTCTCTACTTAAAGACCTGTTTAATATTTAACTTGAATAAACAGAGCAGAGATTTTTAAAATACAAATCTATTGCAGACCAAAAAAGAAATTTTTGAATGATTGTGTTTCAAATAATTTGAAGTAAAAAAGCAAGAAAGAATGGAGCACTTCAACAAGTGCTGCAAAGAATAGAATGGAAACTATTAAATATTTTAGGACATCATTTTGCTGTGTGGTGTCTGTGTTAATAAGATTGGTGCTTTGGGGTAGTAACCTAAGAAGGTGCTGTGCAGAAAAGCAAAAGCAAAATATTGGACCTGACACAGTTCATTGAATTTTCTGCTGATTTGCCCTCAGCCTCGTTCTCTAAACTCCCTCTTCCCAGGCACCGTGATAAGTTTCTACTTGTTGCTGTTTTTTTCCATAGTAGAACTTTTGTCCCGGTGCCAGCACATCATGTTCCTGGTTAGAGCCGTGACGTCAAATGGCATCTGGCTGCAGGCCAAGGAACGCTGCTGGGAAGGAGGCAATGAATGAATGGATTTTTCAACTCACACTCTAGCTGCCCCTTTCGCAGCCAGGAATCCTGGTGTAATGCTCAGTCAGCTGGGTGATGCACATTTGTCAGTGTTCCTTCACAGAACTGCAGGAACTTCAGTGGGGATTCACAATATGGACAGCAATTCGGGAAAAATGTTGTGGTAAACTTCAGGTTCAGAACTGGGTATAATCAGGAGAAGCACGAAGGAAGAAAGATGTGATTCAGTGCAAAGTGGCTGCTAAATTCTAAATATAGTAAGTGGAAGAAGCCTGAGCCTGGAATAGTTACTGTCTAGAAACTGAAACAGACCACACATTCCAAATTGTAAACATTCCTGTGAGCTAACGTAGTATGCATTTCTTTTTAAAATAATATCCTTATCTCTGCATGGCAATGCACTTCTGTTTTCTGTACATCTGCAAAACTGAGGGATCAAAATTATCGAAATTCAAACCAGGATTCACCGTCATTGTCTGCATGAAGTTTTAGTTACTGCAATCAGCTTCCATGTCCTCTCTAATGCCCAGCCTTGCATGGAAGAGATAATCTTGCTATGACAATGCTGTACCTGCCTGCCTTCAGTTTCAGTATCTGGAGCTCTTCAACAGCTGCTTGCACAGAAAGAGTAAATGGAACGTGTAGAGCATCCTCAGAGGTTAGCTACTGCTTAGGTTTGGCAGGAGAACAGAGCAGTCTTGAATTTATAAGGGCTAAGAGAATCCACATATGGAAGCTACACGGGTGGAGGATGTGGCACAACGTGCCAGCTGGGCCCTTCTGATGTGCAACACCAGGAACTGATGAATCTAGGGCTGTCTGGTAGTACTGAGGGTTCTTCATCACACAGTAAAGAACAGCACTGAACAAGTCTGTGCACTCAGAGTGTTATAATAAATCTTTTACTGTTTCATAGTTAAAGGACACTGTAATCCAGACTGAAAAAAGAATTCACACTTGTAAATTAATTTTGCTAATTGCTGATTTTGGCATCCAAGAGATGCACAATAACCTGTTGTAGAAAAATACCTGTATTCTTGGACATATTTACATGTTTCTTTGAAAGGATTCCTGCATCTCAGAGAAAGTGTGACTTCCTGAGTAGTGTGTAAAACGACAAATACGTTTTTCATGCCAGATAAATCCAAAGATACATAAAACTCACTGTCCCACGTAGGTGACTGAATTCTCTAATTAAGGTGTAATGCACATTTACGTGTGTGCTTGCCTCCCTCACTTGGGCCATGCTCTTGAAATTGGGAGTATTTGTAATAGAGTTAAGGACACACATAAGGATCTGCAGCAGTGGGCTGGAAAAGCCTGAGTTTAAACACAAGCCTCTAAAACCATGGTCATGCTCTACAGTATCCGTCTGATTAGTCAGGACAATGGAGGAAGAAGGTCTTTTGTGATCCTTTTTTCCTAATTCGGATGACAAAAGGATAATAATGAAGAGGACAATAGTCCCTCAAGCAAGGAGTGATAAGGACTGATACCGTTCACTTCTGCACCTTGTTTTGCAAATTAAGTAGGGCTGCCATGAATGCTTTTACTCTCCTGCCCCAGCACGGTTTGTGATGTGTCCGGCACACACCTTTGCCATCACAGCTCCCCCCCAGCTCTCGCGGGTGTGAGTGTGTGTGCCGAGAGCGCTGCCCCGTGAGCAGCTGGCCGAGAGCCCCGGCAGAGGGGAGGGAACTGCTCTCGTGCGGTGAGGTGCAGCCTGAGACAGTTCTCTCCCATGCAGGAGCAGTGCTTTCCCAGGCTCCTCTGAAGAAACCAGCAGCAGACAGCAGAATTTGTGCAGTGGGTCTCCGAGGCCACTGTCAGTGAAAATGTGCCAGTTTGTGTGACCTGTGACAAACCTGGCTGGGATGTCTGTGGGTACAGCCTGCCCCCAGCAGCACGGGGGCTGTCAGCTGGTGAGCAGCCAGTCCCTCGGCTCACATGGAACCAGGAGAAATTGGGGTCCCCAGGAGGGCTTGCAGTCACTTCTGTCTGTTAGCAGGGCTGTAATTTTCTGAGTTTTGACATTGTAGCTGGGAGGATGGTGTTTTACAGAGGGGTGTGAGTGGACAGGGAGGCAGTGAACCTCATGGCGATGTGGGGAGCTGTCACAGTGGTGGCAGAGCAGAGGAGAGTGTTCCCCTGGCTGGGGCTCGCTGAGACAGGTCGCTGGCAGTGAGGTGGCCCTTGCCTGTGTCCCCAAGAGGAGGCCTTTCCTGGGAAAGCCATCCTGAGCAGCTGAGGAGCCAAAGCTGTCCGGTGTGACTGTGCCAGCGCCTGGTGCGCAGCGTGCCGGGAGCAGCACCGGCAGAGCTCCGGCACAGGAACCAGCTCTCACCAGCCCAGGGCTGCTCACTGCTTCACTTCTCCCTCGTGGGCTCCTCCAAGCACTTCTCATGCACCTCCTCTCACCTCTGCAGAGGCCCTGGTGCAGACCCATCTCCGGCTTTAATGCCCCTGGGCTCCTCTCCTTAGAGGCTGCAACAGCTCCTTTTTTCCCACAGAAGTCAAGGGTGCAGTGGTGGCTGTGGGAATTTTGTAATGGGTGGAACTCAAAACTTCATATTTTATTTGGGTTAGTTCTCCCAAATTTCCGTGCTGCTGGCCCAACCAATTCAAACTGCTTTGATCAGCAGAATTTAGCATAATATGGTAGGGCTGGACTATATGGTGGCACTTCTGAATCCAGACAGTGTCACAACCCATGACTACAAAGAGGTAGATAATGACAATTAACTGGACTTCCTTGAACCTTCCCAGAAATATTCTGATTTATTCATAGCAAAGGTTCAGAGCTGCTCATGTTTTAATTGAACCACTTCACTCATCCCTAAATGAAAACAGTTGCAGTGCCCAACGTACATAGCCCCAGGCGCTGTAAAACAATCAGATGAAAAGACTTTTCTTTGTCTTATTTATTTACTTGAAGCTAAAGAAAATGCCAAAATTCTGCCCTTTAATAAATCACCACTTTTTACATGCTTTACCCCAGGCACAAGTTCCAGTTTTTTCCTAACTTATGAGTTGTTTTTGTTTGTATTTGTGTTTGTATGTTTTTTATATCTGGGTTGTTTACTTTTCTTGCTTCTTAAAATTATCTCTTCTCTTTAGAAGTGGGGGAGAAGGAAAGAAATTGAGGTGAAACCACAACATGTTTTCATTTTCATGTAACAAACAGATCTTTTTTCACAAGCTTCTTGAGGCACTAAATACCAAATATGGCTTGAGACAATAAATTATGATATTCTTCAGAGAATGCAGAGCTGGGAAAAGAAGAAATTCAAGTGTTTGCAACATGTTTTAAGAGACATAGCTGACTGAGATTTCATTAACTCTACATTGTCTCAGCATTTGTATTTGTAAAAGACTCC
Source organism: Nicator chloris (assembly GCA_013400495.1). NCBI lineage: Eukaryota > Metazoa > Chordata > Aves > Passeriformes > Pycnonotidae > Nicator > Nicator chloris. Next base: position 669,178 of record WAAE01021262.1, read on the forward strand.
CATGGTATTCTTTATCCTTTTGCTGCTCACTTTTAGTGGGACAGAATCCTTACAAGTGTGTGTAATATTATTTCTGTTTTTCAAATGTATCTCTTACAAATTTAGCAAAATCCCCATGAGGTTGAGGCTGCCATGTTCAGAATGAGTGTCTTGTGTCAGTCTGCACTGATGGCTGCTTGGTGGGTGCTCTGTGGTTTGGAAATCCAACCCTGAGTAGTGCAACAGGTCGGGCAGTCAGCACTAGAGACACCTGCAGGGGCAGATATAAAACTTCACTTGGCACTCAGGGAGGGCTGAGTTCCCTGTAACAACATTGTCCCTTTCTTGTGCCACTGCAGTGTAAAGAGGAACAATCAGTTTGTACCATCCCAAGGGAAGGTTCTGCAGAAATGAAGAGACGGAAGGAAACAGTTTGGGTTGTTCTGGTTGGTAAATTACTCTGTATGTGCCTTCTGTCAGAATCTTTAGATACCTTCACATCAGGATCAATTATAATTTCCTAGAGTCTCCTTGGGCATGGAATTCTCCAGCAGAACGGCCAAAGGAGCTTGGTCCCAGTGTGCCATGTCCTGCAGGGACCAGAGCCCAGGGACACTCAGCAGAAGCAGTTTCGTTCCTCCACCCTGGGTTCTGTCACTGTGTCCTGGCTTCACCTCCTCTCAGCCAAAGGAGAATTCTTTCCTTCCTTGATCATTCAGTGTAACATTCATTTCTTATCACCACATGAACCTCACATAGCTATGTGCTCAAACAAACTGTGCAAAAATTAGCCGGTCAGGTCCTGCAAAAGGCCAAAGCATTTAACGTGTCCTGCATTAACAACCTCCACTGAAAAATGAAAATGTCATTGATAACGAGATGATGAATGAGATAGGGAGCAACTCCTGTCTTATATCTCCTCCTGCTGCTGCAGAACGCAGAGGTAAACTCTGCATATTGAGGTTTATCCTGAGGAAAATGAACACTGAAAGGTAGATACTTGTTTATTAGGTGAATTTATCAAGGACGGCACTGATTATTTTAATTATGAATGGAAAAAACCAGTCCTCTGACTTTGGAGCTCTGAAGTGGTTTAAACTGTGAACTAATTTTATACATGAGACCTTTATAGATTAGATGACATGCCTGAAATGTGTTACAGCCTCCCAAGCCCTTCTGATGGCAGCTGCTGCTTCAGAATGAAAGGCTGAACTCTGTGTTAAGCCAGATCAGCACCAAAGGTATCCAGGCAGAGCATTCCCGTGATCTTGCTGGGATAACTCCAGGGTTCTCTGGAATATGTTCTTGGAGAAGCTGAGGAGAGGAGTGGGTGTCAGGATTATGGCCAGACCGGTCGTTCCTCTCAGGTGCTGATTAATGGGACGCGGAGTTTTTGAGGAAATGCACAAACTCATTCATCCTTATCAGCAAATGTGTCCCAAATAAGCACTGTCAGCTGTCAGCCCCGGCGAGCGCTGCACATGCTGTACCCTGGGAGCTCAGGCACCACGGGATGATTGTTTACTTGGCTTTTCTATCTCAGGAGTTCCACAGGTGTGTCCCTGTGGGAAGATAGCGCAGGGCGGGGGCTGCGAGGGAGGGAATGTTTAAGAAATAGGATGATAATGAGCACAGTGCTGTGTTGGGAAGATCTGACTGAGCCCCAAGTGATTTTAAAAATCATGGCAAGGGTTTGTGGTGCAGAGCAGAGCAGCTGGGTGCTTTGAGGTTTGCTGCAGAGCGAACTCACAGTGCTCAAATACCAACATATATCATTATGGTAATTGTGGAACATTGTAGTAATGGGGGGTTTTGCCTATGCAAAGGGCAAGTAATGGGACTTACAGCTAGCCTTGAGAGAGGGAAAAATGCAGCTGCCTCTCAGAACAGATGGGAGATGTCAGTAGTTTAGAGCAGGTGGTTTTAGACTCTCCAGGTTTTACTGAAATCAGGCTGCACGCCCACTGCCCACTTGATTTGGGGTTGGCACATTGACACATGAATATTTCTTCCTATTGACGCGTGAACATTTGGGGTTTTCTTCCAGATGCCAGTGTAGTGTTTATCTGAGACTGAGACACTGCTTGGAGGGGGCCTTTATTGAAAATTGGTCAAACGTCTGCATGAAACAGGGCGAGCTGGGTCCCTGCACTGTGTCAGTCAGAGTTAGGAGTGGCTGTACAGCTGAAAATCAGAGCTGTTTGACAGTGCTGGGTGGGAGCAGAGCTTTAATTTGCATGAATACAAACCCATTCTGACTGATAAAATTCCCTGGGGGTAAAGCACCATTTCTATGTTGCTTTTTGCCACGGGGAAAGTACAAGCAGTGCTTCTGTCACTTGAGACAGAGCTGTCAGTTGAGACAAGACTTCTACTCTAAACTATATACATTCAGAACTCCTTAGTTTACAAGCAGTTACAAATTGTGAGGGATGGTTTTGGGGTCACTTCTGCTGCGTTTCAACGTGTATCACTTCAGCTGCCACTTTGAAGCCACCCTCATTTACACCACTATAAATGAGACGAGAAATGGGCTGCTTTGATTGCTTGGAAAATTTACCATGAAATGTTGAGATTGTCTACAGGGGTGTTCTGTGTCTGCAGGCAGAGGTGATGGTGCAAGAAATATAAAAGAAAATGAAAAAAATAGTGCTGAAAACCTGCATTTATGCAAAATGAAGGTCTAGTTCTAGACTAAATTAAAGAAAACTCCCTTGACTCTGCCCACAACATGGAATGCATCAGGTATCCCAGCATGGTGGGGAGCAGGCCATGATCCAGCTGAGCACACCCCAGATGCTGACACTTCCATTTCCATCCACATTGTGGATATGTGCATTGAAGAGATCATTTTTGCTGGTATGGATGAAGCAGCAGTGAAAACACTGTCGTAGGATCCTGGGATAGAGGGTTATAAATGCATGCAATGGCAACAATGCTTCTGAATAAAATCAAAATGCTAAATGGACTGTTCTGTCATCTCAGTTTCCATTTGGAATGCTGAATAAAGAGTCGTATTTCCAATCCAAGGCAATTTTTATTAGTGGTCGGTGCATTTAGCACAAGCATGGACCAGTTCTGGCATCAGCCAGGGTACAACTTGAACAAGAGGGAAGATATTTTCTGCACAAACACTAGATTTATTAAGGCCTGGCTTTTTTCTGTCATGAAAGACTAGTTGCAACTAGTTTGAGGAAGCCATCAGAACAGTTTATACATCCTCAGGATCTTTGAGAAACGAAGGTGGATTGGCAGCCCAAACAGTGCTGCCTCCAGAGCTGGTACATCGTCCACAGAATCCCAGGGAATCCTGGTGCAGCAGCTCCCTGCTCTGGAACATCCTCCTGCAGAACTGATCTAACATTGGGATGGTTCCATGTGCAACGTCCAGCTTGATAATTCCGGCTAAAGGGGCACAAGTTCTCAGCTTTCTAAAATGAAGATTGCTTTTACTTTATTGTCCATCTCACCCCTCCAAGGACACTCCTGACACTGGCAGGGTGAGTGCCTGTACTCTGCACCAATGGGTTTGTTAATTACCCCGCTAATTGACTTGCTGCTGTCGCGCCACGTGACTCACAATGCAGACAGTGAGAGACGGGGAAGCCAGTGATGCATCCAACTCCACTCATCTTCGTGCTCCTCAATAAAAAATCGGGTTTGTGTCGATCCCTCCCTGGCGGCCTGTTTAATCTTTCACACAGTGCAGGAAAGCTGCAACAGAAGGTCTCGCTGCAGAGCCAGCATCCACTGTGACCTTGTGCTTAGCACACAGCTTTGGGAGGGTAAACGTCGCTTTCTCCAGGAGCTGCAGCAGCTTCCTGCACTTGGCTGTCTTCATTGATTTTGTGTTTCTTAAAGGCACGTTGAATTCCACACAGTTTTCTGCTGTTCTGTGAAGAAAAAAATAAAAAGAAAAAATTATTTAGATATTTAATTATTTAGATTTTTTCCTGAGTTCTTATTAGCTGAAGCAAAACTGTGAAGTATTTGCACATATTTTTCCTGGCACTTGTGAATTAACTTGGTTTTGTCATTAAATGTCTTTCAGTTGGTTGGTTTATGCTTATTCAGTAAGGGTTCCTGAGAAGATTTTCTATGGAAATTTATTAGTCTGGGTGCATTTGGAAATGGAATTTGAAGTTTTATTCTCTCAGGACTGAGAGAGTTTGTGTTTAGCTTTGTACAGGTAATCCCCCCGACTGCATCTTTTTCTGGTATATCAGATCTACCAACTCTGGCCAGCTGCTGGATTTTGGAACAAGAATTCATTTTTATTGAGTTTTAAATACCTGACCAGTTTAGAAATCTTTGAATGTGTAGGCACATCTGTATGCCTCTGTATGTGGCCACAGTGGGACTGACATAAAGGGAAAGGCAGGAGAAATGACTGCAGTAAATCTACCATCAGCTAAATTTGAGTCTTTTGAACCATTAAGCTGAGCTGGTGCCAGAGCAAATTGTTGTGTTGCTGGAACTAAGTAAATGCATATTGCAGAGTAAATGAAAATGTGTAAGGAATGCTGCCTGCTTGTAAGTGCATTAATCTAACACAACTGTAGGCTGTACTCAGTGTCATGATTGAATGCAAAGAAAAACAAAATTGTGCCTGATGAAAACATCTGGGTTCAAATCCTGATGCCAGTAAATTTTTCCCCCACTGGTAAAAAAGATTGTAAAATCACATTCTTTTTGGGTTATGTGATTCCTAGGAATTTTCTAGAGTCCTCCAGCTCTTCTCCTAAACCCATAGCTGGCAGTGGCCGTGTTTGGGATGCAGCCCAGGGGGCAAGGGGCCGTGGCCTCACCTGTGCTGAGCCTGCACCTGGCAGGGAGGGGAGAGTTCACCTTCATTCAGGGACTTATGGACTAAATGGACATTATCCTTCATAGATGGAACATGTGATTCATAGCCTGAGAATTCCTGTGCTTTCTCTGCGAGGTAGGAGTTGTCTTCACACACAAGGAATGCAGAATTGGAGAGGTGGAAATGTGGGGCTTAGGGAGGTAGCAGCAAAGGATGATATGAGAGTGGGATCTTAGTGCAGAGAAAGGAGGGGCTCTGAGGATAGAAAGGGGTGCAGTTCTCAGCCCCATGAAAATTTTAGAATGTGACTCAGAAAGTTAGGAAGTTAATACCTCTGCACCTCAGCAGTGCTTTTTTGGCTGTATTTACTTTCCTGTTGTAAACTGGTTTGGCTCATTCTTAGTTACCTGCCGAAAATTCCACCCCCAGCCAGGCAGGTTCTGTGTTTGAAGTTTGCACCCTACAGAGCGGGCTGTGAGTGGTGTGCACTGCTCCCTGCTTGGATTGCAGCCCTTTGGGGAGCTGTGCCATGGCCTGTGTCTGCACTGCCCGGGCCAGCAGAGGCTGCCCCTGCAGAGGGAGAGCTGCAGAGGGTGGCAGGAGCCCTGAGCACCGCACATGGCAGAGTTAATGAGCTGTGCATGCAAGGGCCAGAGAGTGTTCTGTCACTGAGTTATGAGCACAGAGGGAAGGATGGGATGGGGATCTTCTTCTCAAGTTTTATTCTGAACATGAGAAAATGCAGAGTAGCAAACCTTGCCAAGGATATTACGTGGTTATTTCCAGTAAAAACATCCAAACAGTTTGTGAGAGCTGGGATGGTGGCTGTTATTCAGAATAAACTCCTGCTGTAACCACTCATGTTCAGCCAGCTTAGCCTTAGTCTCTGCTCGGGCCACGTTGCAGTTGGCTTCAGCAGTCCCCAGCCCAGGGTGCTGTGGCCCTGGCCCCAGAGGGCACCAGCAGGTAAGTGCTGTCAGGACAACTGCACCCCTGGAGCCAGCACAGCAGGGTTTTAGGTCACGTCTGTGCGGGGTGCTTGGACTTTGCTCAGCTGTAATCATGGCTGGGATCCTAATTCAAACAAGCCCTGGGGGTATGTCTACACCAGCCCAGAGCAGGAGTGCGACCTGTACGGGCTTGGGTGAGCTGCTTTGGAACAGCAGCAGGGGTGGAATGGCAGCAGCAGCTTTCCACAGATTGTCTGAGCACACTGGGGGCTTGGGGCACACCAGAGACACGTGTGGAACTTCAGGCTCTGCTGTCCCACTGCTGTCCCTCACTGCAGGTGTCATGGTGCCTCTGACTGCAGTGCACGAGTTCTATAAAGCTGCTCAGCTCCCCTGTTATAGAAAATAGGCCATTGAGTGGCAAAACCCCCAAATAATGTAAAGGCAACTTGTCTTAGCTCCATTGCCAAGAGTGTGATCTGAGGCTCAAAGCCACAGGAAGCACTCGCGCAGTTTCCTGCTCGCTCGAGAGAACGTGTGACATCTTTTCAGGTCACAAACTAGGTACAGGCTCTCGTCATGACCTCAGTGGAGGAGCTACAGATCAGGTAGTTTTTTTAGTGTTGCTCTGGTTTGAAATTAGAACAAAGGAAGGAAGCACTTCGCTCTTTCTAGTGAAATGCTTATCTGTCACAAGAGGCATGTGGCTCTAAAACTGTTTCTCTTCTCAGATGCAAAGAACATGCCCTGGATTTGGAGTTCAACCAATTTCTTAATTAAAGACAGTTTTATGGTTAGCTTGGAACCTTGTCTGTTCCAATTTCAGTTGTTTCAGTTCAGAAAATAAGTATTTTCCAATGAAAGTTTTAAGAAGAAAAAATGTTCACAGAGTAAACATAGAATTTCTGCAGGGGAACAACTGGCTCAGCAGTCCTGATAATGGACTGGACAGCATTTTCTTATGTAGTTTATCAGATTTAATCCAACAGGCAGTTATTTCCTAAATGGCAATCTTAATTGAACAGCTCTTTTGGGGCCAGAATGAGACAACTGGGCTCATTTCTCTTTCTAGAGGCTAAAAGTGTCTGTATTCTAAAATCAGCTTTCTAAGTCTAGATCTAGATTGAAAAAAATCCGAGAATTCAGAAAGAACTAAGAGGACTGAAGCATTTGAAAGGAGAAATTCATAGTGATGTGTTTATTTTTATTTTATACCCCAAACCAGACCAGATCTGATTTAGGACCCCTCACTGTTGGATATGATACACAATATGAATCAATATTGGGATCTGAAGCCAGACATTCAGTGAGCAATGAAAAACATATTTAACAGTTAAAAAAATTTGCCAGACGTTTTATTAGATTTTTTGCCTACACAGTTCTAGAAATATTTTTCTAAATATCTTCTAAGATGGATGTATTCAATGAGCTCAAAGAAATGAGTAGCTGATTTTCTGTAGCAGGTCAGGTTCTGCAGTGTGTCCCTGTGACCTGTTAATACAACTAGAAACCTCTGGCAGAGGTTCCTCTCAGTGCATGTCCCTGTGGTGTGATGGCTCACACCTCGTGTGCCCAGGACGAGCAGGAGCTCCTCACACACCTCTCTGCAGCAGGACTGGGAAATGAAGGCTGGCAGGGAGGTCAGGCTCTGCTCTGCTCTTTGTGTGCTGAGCCACATCAGTGCACAGAGAGTGAAGCTTTGCTCACTCCCTCAGCTGGCAGCTGCGTTGGGTTGGTGGCTGATTTCTGCACCTTCCAGGTCTGAGTGACACTCAGCTGTCCATTCTGAGAGGGCAGCACTGTTCCTCTGCAGGGAATGCACATTTACAAGCTCTGGGATCACAGCAAAAGAGGCTGCCAGTAATTACTCTGTCTGCAAGGTTATTCTCCATCCTGTTGGTGGTAAAAGTGAGAGCTCTCAGAAGTGGCCTGGTGAATGTGGTCTGTCCCTTTGGGAAGTGGTCAGCTCCAGGGAATGCTGTGTGCACTCACCCTGTCAGCCAAGGGCAGCACAGAGCCAGATTGCCCAGTCTGGGAAAATACAAATGCTTCAGATGCGACAAATTAATAAAGTAGAAATTGATTCAATAAGGTTCAGAGATGGGTATCAATGGCAAAAGCTCATTTGCAAGCACTTCAGGACTGACTAGAAGCTCCCAGTACCATTTAACAGTAATATGTTAGACATAAAACAAGTGTTTTTCTAGAAACACTGCGGGGATGGGACCCAAAATCTCAAAGCAGGGTGGAACAAGGTGAAACTGGCTTCACCAGGAAAGGCAAGCAACTTCATTGGATTGCTATTCCTGTCACAAAGGCAGCTTTTAGCTGCCTTTCACCCTCATGGGGTTTTGTTTGGTAGGTCTGTGGTAGGTTTCTAACTGACTTTGTGAAGTGTTGATTTCCTTATCCAAGAGAGACTGATACATGAGATAAGCAGATGACCTGAGCTGGCTTTTCAAGACTGCTCACATGTGTTTACAAATATTTCTGTTTACTTAATTTGTGACACCTAATACTGACTTCCAGCTGTTTATGTGGCTGTGTTTTCTTATACTGGTCTGAAGGATTCGTTATGAAAACCTGAAAAGAATAAAACAAAAGAGTGAAGCTATGGAAAACCAATACAGAAACTTTTCAAATCTGCATTGCTTTGATGTAAATTGTAAACCTCAAGGCCAATCTGTTGAGAATCTAAACCTTTATGTGGGATAAAATCTGAAATCATCAGCATCAACACAGGAACCTTGTACTAGAGAGGGGCAGTGTCAGCTTGTGATACCAGGAGCCAGCTTCCACCAGAGATAACCACAGAGACGTAGGTTCACCATAATCTAGCGATGTGTGTGCACAACGTGTGTTGATGTAACCCTCTGGAGGCCACCCCCTAGGTAAATAAATGACATTTGTGAGTGCTGTGTGCTCACAAGTGGTCGACAGCACCAGGGGAAGCTGTGGATTCATTAGAGCTGTTCTGCCTGAACCTCACCACAGACTCAGATTAAACAAAAGACAAACTCTCAACTTGACAGTAACTTTATGAGGGTGTTTGAGAAATGTGTTGGCTTCCAAAAGTGAAATGAAAGTAGAAACTGTGGAACGTAGTTCCACGTGTTCATAGAGAGCATTAATAAAGACAGATTTAAAGATTTAAACCTCACATACATCTGAGGGTAGTGAAACGTCACCTAGGCCTGTGAGGATCTTGATCCTAGGCTTAGATTAGCTTCTCCTTAAGCTCAGCTTCAGGCCAATTGCCAAGGTCCTTAGCATTAATCACAATGATCAGAGTAAAAGCTCAGTGAAATTTGCTTGAAAGCCATGACACTTGTGGTAATGATTTGAAAATGAAACGTTTGTTTTTGTTTGGTTTGGGAAATAAGATTTAGTAATCAGTTGGCTGTAACAGAATGAAGTGCACTCCCTCAGCCACTCCTTAAACTGGGCAAGGGCTACTCAGGTGAGCAGTGTGCCAAACGCCAGGGCTCACAGGGTGCTCCAGAAGACACTGTCACACCCCTCTGTGCAGTCTGACAGCCGCGTGTGACTTCTGCCTGAGGTCACCCTGGATGCCAAAAGCCCAGCACGTTCAAGCAGATCTCTGCAACAATCTGACATGTGCATGGCATTTTTCAGGTCCTTTGATAAGAGTTTCAGTGACATGCTCTTGTTAGTTTAGCATAAACCATTAATTCTTGGAAGCCCGTGATACTGTGTTCTCTGGGAAAAAGAGGAAATTTGTTGGAGGTGGGGAGAGGTGGGGGCAAAACATCTGCCAGAGAATACTGTGCTATAGTAATGGTAAATGATTGGCAAGCACCTGGGGTGAGCTTGGCTCTGCACCCTCTCTCAGTATGATGGTAAATGGGAAAGCAGTCCCACTTTAACCTTGCTGGGTGATTTTTTGAACCGTCCCCTAAGCCTTGCTCCCAGTGCCTCAGGAGCCAGAACTTGCCATCAGTGGCTGAGGTTACCCATGTGGTTTGGGGAGGCAGTGGCTGCCTCTGCCTTTCCAAAACAACGGCACTACAGCTTTTTTTTCCAGTGCAGCCAGGGGCTTACAGTGGGTGTTACGAACTCCTCTCCTCCATGCTGATCTTATTCTTGGTCTATTTGGTCTGTCTTGAAACTGATAATGATGAGAAGGGAACAACTCTGTTCTCCTGAAGTCTTTGCTGCCTTGTTTAATCCCTGTGGGATGAATACGTTTTTTTGCACACACAGTGGAAGAGATTGTTTGGAACAGACGAAAGTACCAAGCTGGCAAGTTCTGGATGCCTGAAGGTGTCTGTCAGAGGGGCTTGCTTGTGAAATACTCAGCTGCAGGCAGCACTGCAGTTCCTGAGCTGTTCTTTCACTTGACATGAGGAAATTCCATAGAAGCAGAATCATTTGGGTTGGGTTGGAAGAGACCTTAAGTGTCAGCTAGTTCCCCTCAACACTTCCATGGGGGAGGGTTTGCTTTTGTTTTTCCCCAAAACCCACTGAAACAGTTAGCCAGCATGCTGTGATACTGTTGAGCCATGTAAATGTGCCCTGTGACCCAGCAGTGACAGGAGCCCGTGGTGGTGCTGCTGCTCACCACCTTTGGGGCAGCTCTGCTTCACCTCCCTGGGAGCCCAGGACGGAGCATCCTGCCCCTCTGTGGCAGCCCTGGCCCATCTCTCTGGCCTGTTTTTCACACCAGTACAGAGAAAACATGAATGAAGCCTTTCCTGCTCTTTTGAAAGCCTCAGAGAGATGTTTTCCTAGCAGAGGAAAGCACGAAATGCCATGTTACATCTTGCAGACATCCTCTGTGCTGCATCATCCCTTCTGTCCTGGGGGCAGGAAAGGCTTGGACCATTTGCTGACCACACTTGGAGCACCAACATTTGTGACAGTTTGGGGAGTGGAGTAACACTGCAGCCAGCATTCATGGGGCTGCTGGTGATGGAAAGCAGACTGCCATGCAGTGGGTAATTGTCCACTGCCCTGCTGACTGGAAACTGCAGTGTTTGATCTCGTATTTGTTATGACTTTTCTTTTAGTTTTTGATTTCTTCTTTTTGTTTGGTTGGTTAGTTAGGGTTTTTTGGGGTGCTGGTGGTGCTATGTAAGGTCACGAGTAGGAAGACCCAGTTCTATACAATTTTACTCATGTAATGATGGCCTTGGCTTGTCCTCATTATTTATTTACAGTGTGGCCTTGTGGCTTAAAACAGAGCAGAACTTTCTGAGACAAACGCTTGCTCTGCATTCCTCTCTCAGATTTCATGCACTCTGCTGAGTGCTGAGCTCCCCGGGGCAGGCACTGTGCCTGTGTTAATGCCCACCCCAGGGTGCCCAGCCAGCCCTGCAGAGCACAGCTGCAGCAGCAGCCCCTGCTTGGAGGAAAACCTCTCTCTTCTGTCCCATACCCATTGCTCTCTGCAACCTGCAGGACCGTAACCCCACCTCCCTGCCAGCAGCCCAGGGACAGTCACAGCCGTGTCCTGCTCCCTGTGGCAGGGTCTGTCCCTGCCTGTCCCCCCCGTGCCTGCAGGGCAGCTCTGCTGGGCTCTGGGCAGGGCTGGGGTGGGCAGGGCTGGGGTGGCCCCCAGAAATCCAGGCTGGCAGCACCAGCACCTGGCACCCAGCGTGCTGTGCTCCCTCCAGTGCTCCTCACTGGGGCTTTCCAACTTCATCCCCATTTCACAACAGCCTGCTTCTGCCAACACTACCAGAGGCATGTCAGCAGTAGCTCAAAATGCAATTTTCTTGTCATGTACTCTTGCCTAATTATTTATATTGCTTATTAGAAATATGGATAATTTAACATAATCTGCTGGGGATCAAGGCAGAGACAACCATACTCTACGTGTATTTCAAAGAGAAAAAACAGATATGAAGACTATGAAAATCACCTGGCAGTCAGCGTGTGACATCTCTGATAGAGCTCTATGTCTTCTGCCAGACAGGTCTTTTGTTTATTTCCTTACTTTCACATGTCTAGAAAGAAGGATTGAGAGAAACACTTAGATCCAGCCTTTGTATTTAGCATAGTAAATCGTGGTTCAGTTGCTTTGCCATCATTATTTCACCGAACCAAATTTATCCCAATGCATGTACACTGATTTAAACCAGAAATTAATTTAGCCCATAACTTTTTTTAAACACAAAAATACTCAAGTTGGGTGGAACTACAACTGTAATTGGAGTCAGAGACTGAAACAAAAACTTTAAAGGCCAAATTCTCCTTAGAGGACCTGATCTTAGACATCTCATGTCCACATTAAAAAAGAGAAAGGAAAAAGGCATGGTCTATTGTCTCTTACAGCTGGAATATATGATGTCATAGCAGATCTCCAAAGTAACTCCCAGTGAATAAACATTATCACCAAAGAACTGCGTGTGTATGATTAAGAACCATTTAATAACTGAAAATTATTGCAATGCAGGAGATATGGAAGACCTTATGGGAGCATTAAAAAAGCATTTGAAATGTTTCAGTCTGTGTATTCCCTATTTGAGAAGGGCTCTATTTGAAAAAAGTCTTCTGTTGGCATATCAAACATCATCCAACTAGTGGAGTCTGACAGGTGTCCCTGGGTGTCGTGGGGACACTCCTGCACACACCTGAGGCGTGTCCAGCTCTGTGCCCTCTGCCCCCCGGGGTGCTCTGTGACCTGGGGCAGGGTTTCACAGCAGAGCTGCAGCTGAGCACGGGGGCAGCCAGGAAACTGCACCAGGGTGAGAGAGCTGAGCAGATGTGGTGCCCTGAGGGTTCCCCACTGCTGCTGGAGATGCTTGGCCAAAGGCTGATGGTCCAGGCTGGCTGGTGCACACCTACCTCTGGGCCCTTGAGGATATTGCTCCCTTGTGTTCCAAACAGGGCACAAGAGGGGTTTGGAGGGGAAAAGGGCCAGTAGCAGAATGTAAACTAAAACAAGAACTGAATAAAAGATTAAATCAGGCACCCAGGTCTGAGACAGAAATAGGGTTTTAGCAGTGAGTGTTGAAACCTTTGGAACTGTCAAACACAGGGGAAGGTTCTCCAGGACTTGTCCTCTGAGGAGTGCTGGAACCCCTCTGAAAGGCATGTTGTGGCCAAACAACATTACTGGACACATTAGGAGGTTGTTGGGGTGATATCAAAGGATCCATGGTTTATAAGGGGTCAGACAGAACGGGGATAGCCCTTTCTATCTTTGAGTCATGTCAGTGTAAACTAATAAAACTAGAGGTTGGAATTTACAGCAAAACAATTTAAAGGTACAAATAATGTGTTATGCAAAAGGATTCATTTGTGGGAGGAGAAATTAAATCTGTGGAAATTCCAGATAGAAGAATTACAACGAGAGGAATCCTGACAAGATGAAAGAGAAAACCCTGTTTAGTGGGCATCTGGTTTAAATTGCTAAACCAGCCGTGTCTGGATAAACAACAGTAAGTGTCACAAGCCACCTCTGAGCTCCAGTAGGCACAGTATCAGTGTTTCTGGGATGGAGTGACTCTCAGGTAAATTCTGCTGAGGAGACTGGGAGTCAGTTCTAACAATGAGGAGGAAGAGGAACAGGGAAAATCCCAAGCACCTTCCCATAAGCCACCTGAAGAACTTGTCCCACAAGCCTCGACTGTTTGTTTCCATCAATACCACCCTTTGTACACAAAGAAACAACCCATGCCTGGACCTGCTGGCAGCAGGGAGAGCAAAACAGCCTCGGAATGAGACGTGTGTCAAGACTTGCTCTTGCCCCACAGTGGTGTAGCCAAGGCAGGGATGAAATATGGGGAGCCAGCCCCTATTCCATTGGAAGGGCCTGGTTCATCATATTTTGGTTGGGTTCAAAGCCTTAAGATAGCTCAGTGATGGCAATTATGGGGTTTTGTTCTTTACCTTCTGTGACTGGAGTTTAAAAACTGACTCTAAGTATTGCCTTGTCTTCATGAAGACTGCATTTCTTATAGGAAACATGAGGGTTTCTGATGGTTTCTACATTTATGTGGTGGGAGAGGCCAGTCTGCCCCTCCCTGGCCATGTGTGTGACCAAGGAGTTTGATCTGGGTTGTGAGAATGGCTGAAGATGGGCACAGCATGCACCATCTAGGCAGGAGCAAATGTGTCCCTGCTGTGTTCATCACGTCTTGGGCAGATCTTGTGCAGGATGGAGGCTGAGCTGCAGGAGCAGTTGATGTCCAGGAACCAGCTGGACACTTCTGAGCGATCACGTTTAGAGAAACACTAAAATATTGCCAAACAGAACAGAATCTGACTTATCTGGCCAAGAGCTGGGTGAATACCACTGGCAAGTACTCGTTTGACTAATTTCTTTCCATCAGCTTTGAGTCATGTGTGCTGTGTCTTCATTCCTCATCTGGCTGCGTTCTTTAGGCAATTCAATTATTTTTAACATCGCTTATTTAACTTTTGTTCTTGTAAGCATTTCTCCTTTATGTTGGTAGAAACAGCGATATTGACATTTCTGAGGCTGCTGTGTTTGTTCATTCTCTGGGATATAAATGGTGGTTTATGAGCCGCAGCGTCCTTGCCCAGGGAATGACAGCCCTGCTGTAAATGCTGCTGATTTACTGCCTTGTTTGCTGAGTGGCCTAGTCAGGACTTGCCATGTTAGAAGCTTTTGCCCTCTCGAATAGATCAGACCTACCTGGGGCTAAACTCTCAGCTTAATGAGAGGCAGGCATTCCTGCAGGAACATCCCAGCAGGGAACTTTCTTACCAAAAGAGAAGGGGAAAACAGAATCTAGGGCAAGGTCACTTCTCCCCTTCCCTACTCCTGAGGTTTTCTGGGATCACTTTTTGTGTTCATCCTCATGGCAACGCTTGCTGTGGAGAGGATTCATGGAACCAACGGGCAGAAAGCTGTGGGAAGGGGAGCATGTGATGGGATACAGCAGAACTGATGGCTGGGAAAATGCAGAGCTAGGATTGATCTGGAGATTCAGAAGCACACAGAGGTGTGAATAAGCACCTGCAGAATAATATTGCCCTCCCTCTGCATTTCCTGGGGGGCCAACAATAGGAAATGGGATGAAAAAATCTCCTGGGGGGCTGACAATAGGAAATGGGATGCAAACCTTGGAAGGATGAGGGGGTGGATTTTAAAAATCAAAAGGTAGATAGATCAAAACTAGAAGCTGAACAAAAGTGGTTTCCTGGGTTTGCATCATTCTTGTAACTGCCTGGAATCTGAGTATTGTTTTTACCTTTTTGACAATTGCTGCTATAATTCCTGTCTGTCCTGAAAATTCAGCTGCAATAACGGAGAGAATATAAGCAGGCATTCTGATGCAATGGAGAATGTTTTGTTGTACTGTCTTTAGGCTGGTATTAAAAGCCTTCACAAGAAACAGGGATTCAAAGAAATATTCTCAACATTCTGTTCTCATTTATCTGTGTTTCAATATGATCACTCTGTGCACTGTTACAACTTGAAGCTGCACTTAAGGCAATATAAAAGAATAAAAAGTAGCAGAGGTTTCTGAAGTGTCATCATGTATGTGCTTAAGTACATGTGGCATATATACATACATGTGGATCTGTATCATGTATATCTACAGTTCCCAACACTCTAAAGCCCTGATCTCTGCCTTTCTTATTATACACATGGCTTCAGACAGTTTAGCTTTGTAATATTTACCATCTCGTTTACATACACACAAATTATACTTAATTTGTCTTTAATTACTGAAAGCATATTTCCTTAAAACGGTATAGTTCCCTGTCTGTCTTGTGCAATAGAACTCCTTCTCCTTCACCTGGCTAAAAAGCCTTTTAGGTGAAATCCTGGTTTGTGGGAAAACACATTGAAGCTGCAGTAACACAGCAACCAGCAATTAAAAATAAGCTGATGCAAATAACAAGAACAGCAAATGTAATCAAAAGCCAGACCTGACACTCTGCATTCTATAGATTTTTTCTGATTCTGTTGGGAGCAGTTGAATTTGCCTTGCCCTTTCCTTCAGGCTTTCCGTGGTTCTTATTAATTAGAATTTGTGCTTATAAATTGCTGTTTAAAAAAAAAACCTCTTCAGTTTTGGCTTTTCAGTTTTGGTTTTTGTTTTTCCTCCTCCTTGCAGCTCCCCACCAAATGCTCCAATTGTTTACCTACAGTTGGTTTAAACAAGGGTGAATTGATGCTTGAGATTGTGCTGTAAGACACCTTATTTAAATTTAATTGTGATCATAGTTTTTCCGTGTTACTGGTGAGGGTTGTTGATTCCTTCCTCATTGGAGACAGTGGGAATGGAGGCTTCCTTCATTTCAGAAATGGCATCCACTGGCTCAGTCCTGGCACAGAGCTGGAAGGTCTTGCCTTCAAACTAAGACAAAGAATAAACCAGGAACCAGGGAGCAATTATGGAGTGTGCCCATTCCCAGCCTCCTGCAGCTCTCTCAGCAGTGACATGAATTCAGTTATATCCCACATTGCAGCTTCTCTCTCCCCAAGTTCAAAATGTCCAACTTCAGTCTCCTGGAATGTTGTTTTTCTCAGAGCATAATTGCAGCCAAATCCCGAGGTGCAGCTGTTTCAGCTTCCTGGGTAAGGTTTGGTCTCAGAGAAAGTTCTTGCAGTCAGGGTTTGGCCCCGTACTGGTGCTTTGGTGGCCCGTGTGCTCCACCCTTTCCGAAGCACAGGACCTTTCAAAGAGCCTTTCAAAGGCTTCATCCTAGAGCATCCGTGGTGGTCTGACGTGTGTGCCATAGGAAACAGCCTAGAAAGTGCAAATATTGGTTATCCCACCAGCAAAATTTGTGGAAAATCATATTGTGTCATATTGTGTCCCAGTGCCACAGCAGCATCAGGCCCAAGGACCAAGAATCCCAGAGCTTCCCATGAAGAAACACTTATCTCTGATTTAGTTACACCAAATTCAGGCCTTGCCAGTGAGCAGACAATCCCAAAGGAGGTGCCAGTGAGTCAAATCCTACGTTTGCAGCTGTGCCCAGCAGGTCTCAGCTAAGGTCAGGAGGCAGCTGCAGTGGAACCCCAGTGGCACAGAAACACTGAGCAGCCAGTGGGGATGGACAGAAACACTGCCCAGCCTGGAGGGATGGACAGAAACACTGCCCAGCCTGGGGGGATGGACAGAAACACTGCCCAGCCTGGAGGGATGGACAGAAACACTGCCCAGCCAGTGGGGATGGACAGAAACACTGACCAGCCAGTGGGGATGGACAGAAACACTGCCCAGCCTGGAGGGATGNGGGCCAGAACCCCTGCCCAGCCAGTGGGGATGGACAGAAACACTGCCCAGCCAGGGGGGATGGACAGAAACACTGCCCAGCCTGGAGGGATGGACAGAAACACTGCCCAGCCTGGAGGGATGGACAGAAACACTGAGCAGCCTGGAGGGATGGACAGAAACACTGCCCAGCCTGGGGGATGGACAGAAACACTGCCCAGCCTGGAGGGATGGACAGAAACACTGCCCAGCCTGGAGGGATGGACAGAAACACTGCCCAGCCTGGAGGGATGGACTCACTGCTGGGGTTACAGCCCAGGGTGCTCAGGGCAGCAGGCAAACACCTCGTGTTGACAAGGAACCTGTGGAAATGAAAAGATGTTATCACCTGGAGTTTATGGCTGTTGACATGCACATCTATTGCCCTTGTGCAAACAATAAATTTGGTTGCAATGCAGCAGTATTCAGAAAATTCTCAGCGTCAAGTCAGAGAGAAGAGTTATTGAGAGGTCTTGCCAGGATTTGAAAAGAAGAAAGGAGTTTCTAAGGGAGAAAAACAGCTTGAGGGAAAGTCTAAATTTAGAAATAGGTCTCCATGTTTAATAAGATAAATATAAGGCTGAGTCAACAGTAAATATATCCAGAGATTAATGATGAAAGTAGAGCAGACGTGAAGGCATCGCATTCTCACAACTCAGGAGCACTGGAGAGTGCTCCAAGGATCAAAAAGGCTGGTTGGCAGCACCCAGATCTGTTCCCCAGCCTGCTGAAGCAGAGGTGTGCCTTACACATATAAACTGTTATATAAATATATATATATTTTAATGAAGAAGCAGCACTTCATGACGTGAAGGGAGTGGAGGTGACGGTCAGAGACCAGACATGAAGGTCTGTTCCACCTCCACAGAACAGCTCATCAGTTTGTGTTCCATTTTGCAAGAGGATCCTTAACTATTGTTTCTTTCTATTAGGAAAAGATACTGATCTCAGTCCTCTCATAGCTTGTACAGAAAAACAATCTTCTTATTCAACTGTAGCTTTGCTGTGGCCAGATTTTCCAGCAGCCCAGTGGTTTAGCTCAATTGACTTTACTGCAGCAATGTTTTCTCACTCTGGCTGAGGATCAGCTTTGGGCGCTTTGACTTTTTGATGTAAAATATTTCCAGAATGAAAGGTATTGTTACAGCAGGGTAGTAATGAACACTTACTGCTATGAATCCTGTTGGATCAGGCTCTAGCTTAAATGCCTGTTTATTCTGGTGACATGCTGACTGAAGCATTTCATGGAACCTGTTAGTTGACAGCGAGGCAGAGAGTTGAGGGGGGAATGTTTGCTCTTGGTGTTTATTTTCCCTGTGCTGTACAATCTGTTCATTCCACTCCTCAGCTGGGACAGAGGAAGCACAAGTGCAAGTTCCTGCTGCCCCACTTGAGTGGGAGCAGAGCACTGCACCAGATGTGGCTTGGGATGGAACCTGCCCCACATCCCTTCTGCAGGAACCTGCCCCATGTCCCTGCTGCAGGAACCTGCCCCACATCCCTTCTGCAGGAACCTGCCCCACATCCCTGCTGCAGGAACCTGCCCCACGTCCCTGCTGCTGGAAGGCTGTCCCATGTCCTTTCTGCAGGAACCTGCCCCACGCCCCTGCTGCAGGAACCNTCCCATGTCCTTTCTGCAGGAACCTGCCCCACGCCCCTGCTGCAGGAACCTGCCCCACGTCCCTGCTGCAGGAAGGCTGCGCTGCTGCTCCTTTGCCCTCCCTGAGGGCGTGGTGGTTGTGCAGTCACACAGGATGCTCCTGCTCCTCTCCCTGCTGCTTTACTCCTCTCACACAGCCTCCTTCTCCCACGGGTTGGCTGTGCATGCATCACCTGAAAGTGCAGAACTGAGATTTCATCTCTGAATAGACATTGTGGTCCAGATATTTAGGGGAACAAAAAAAAAAAAAAAAAAAAAAAAAAAAAAAAAAGGCCCCAAACTTTTTTTTTTAGGAGTGTTTTTATGTAAGGCAAAAACGAATGTTTCTTTTTCAGACTTCCTAGCAGAACAGATGGCACCGTTTATCATTGCCCTCACTGTGGTCAGTTCCCGCGGGTGGCACCGTGCTGAGGCAGAGCCCTCAGAGCCCCTCCTGAGCTCACCAGGGAGCTGAAGCTCGGGGGGTTCTGCTCAAGGGTCTGTGTCCTTATCCTGGCAGCAGAGCCAGGCTCTGTCCCACGGCACTTCCACCATCTGACAGCCCCTGTGGCCAGGAGGGGCCGCCTCACCGAGGGCTGATATGTCTGAAGGGCCCAGTTTGTTGTGATGTGCTCACAAGCACAGTTCTGCACTGTGCTGGTAGGGAGCACACACACCTCCGGCTGAGCCCTGCAACCACCTGGAAATCACATGGCCAGGAGGAGTCTGCCACTGCCACAGAAATTCCCAGCCCAAAGGTGAATTGTCCATGTGGGACATGGACACAGGGACCAGATGCTGGATGTTGTGCTTTATGTCAGGAACTTTTGTGAGACAGAAATTTTTTTTCCTGTTTGTACCTAATAAAATGTCTCATGATCCAAGACTGGTCTGTAACCTCCATTTCCGATGGGGCACGTTAAATGTCTGTAAATGTATGCTGTCCCCTTATACAGGTCTGTTTGTTTTCTCCTGGCTTGTTGTTCCCCTAGTGTAAACCACAAAACAGTTTTTCTGAAAGGTTTACTGTGGAGGAGCCTAAAGACTTTTTGTCTGTTAAACTGCAGGGGAAATGGAATATTGCATTAGAAGTGAAAGGTGAAGCAGGTAACAACAGCCTGTAATCAGGGGAAAGCAATGCCACCTGAAATTAAAATTATTGTATCTGGGCTAGTACACTTCCCTATGGTGTTTCACTGTTCACAGCAACATTCAGATTTGATGCAAGGAGGAACCAAAAGAGTTAATGATCGTGTCAAAGCGTTAGCCATCAGAATCCTGACAGCCTAATTGCCGTGCTGACAGCAAGGGCTGTTCACTGCTCTGCTGGGATTTCCATCTCCAGAGCTTGTACTGAATTCAGCAGTGGCAGGGACTCAGACACACCTTTCCAAGGCACCTGCTGTGGGGAGGATGCGTGTGGGTGGCTCCCAGGGAACACAGACAGACAAGGAGGAGGAACAGGCAAAAGCACCTGTCAGGCAGTCTCAACATTCCCTTTGGTGCAAGGGGATCAAGCCCACATTTAAAGGCGTTGGAGAAAAATAAAAGAATAAACAGAAGTTGTTACAATTTTATCCAATGCTCATTTTTCAATTTATCAAGGTGGGTTTGATTTTTGCTTCCATCTTGAATAAAAGATTAAGGGATCCAAGACACCTTTAATCAGAAAGCAAGGGGTGAAGTGTATTTCTGTGGAGAGGTTGGTATTGACCATGAACAGCTGCTTTCTCTGTGCATCTGAAATTACAGTGGCCTTCTTATTGCTCTGCACAGGTGCCATATTTGTTGACACTGATACATTTAATAGGGCTGCTGCTGAATAATGAGTCAAATATTCTAAATATCAGCTCAGGTCATTTGTGGTGTAAAAACCTGGAATGTAGTGAATGCCACAGTAAGATTCTTGTGAAGATAGGGAAGGATACAGCTGAATTCTCCTCAGGGCATTTCTTTGGAAGTTCCAGTCTGATTTTGCTCCTCATGTTGTAAAAATATTTGCAGATGTGAGGAGCTAGAATTCTTGATGTTGTCTTCACACTGATTGGCAAGACAAGCCCTGGTTGTTCTAGCAAGTTTACCCTAATGCTTGCTTATGCTGGAAAAAGAACTTTATAAAGCTAAGAGTTTACAGCAAGTCCATGGAAAGCAAGAGGAGGAAATGACTGCACAGTGTTTTGCATGAAAAATGGGACTTCGTTTTTTGAAAACAGCAATTTCCAAGCAACTGTGCAGCTGGTGAAGCAGCTCTGTGCAGTCTCTACCCTGCTGGTATTTCATAGAGCTTCATTGTATCCTGGTTCCCAGTGGTCAGTCTTTAGAAAGGCACCTGAAAAACACTGTAACAGGGCATATATACCAGATGGGTGAGGAACACAATGGGCTTTTCTTGTCAGTGTAATGGGAACTTGGAGTTCCTCTCATTATTGAACTGTGGCATAAACTAGACCGTGTCTGACTGTGTCCTGTAAGGAAGCTGTGGTAAATGTCTATATAATAGTGTAGAACCAAGGCAAAGTGTTCCAGAAATTTTGTAAGGAGTAACCCACAGGGCCACCAGGGAGCCTGAACATGTGATGTGACACAGCAGTTGCAAAAGGAGAGCTGAATCATCTCCCAGGATTTAGTTCCACCCCCTGAGCGGGCACTGCTTCTCCTCAGTGCCTGCAGTCACTTGTTAACATCAGCTGGAGATCTGCTCTTCAAATGCTTCATTTTTTGGTCTGGATTGTAAAATTAAGGTGGGTCTTTCAACATGATGGCCTCTGTCACTGAGGGAAAAAAGGCAGGCATAGCTGGATGCTCCAGGCCATTTCAGTGCAAGCCTCTCAGCCAGCTTCAAGAGCAAGGGAGAAGAGAGCAGTGAGGGAAGGCTTTGAAAAGCCCAGACCCTCGTCCTCACTTCCACTCAGCTCTGTCAGAAATTCATTGCCGCTTTTTCATGTCATCTCAGTAATTGAAACCAGCACCAAAAACCAACAGTTTCTGAGAAAAGAAATTAAAAGTGAAGGCTCTTATCATGATGCAAACTAATACTTTTTAGAAGGAACAGCATTCTGAGTTGGTACCCCTGCCAGCCAGAGGCCAAGGCCAGAGAAGTCAGGCTCTTCCATCTGCACAACTCAGACATCACTGAAGCACCAATGAATCCTTTGAGTTATTCTCTGAAATGTGGTAACTCTTTTGAACTTGTTACCAAGTGACCCAGACGAGCCAGAACAAAACAAATCCAAAAAGCCAAGAAATGTTAGAATAGAAATTAAAATGCTTAACCTTTTCAATGAAGAAAACTCCAAATTAGCTAAGACAGAATAGAAATAAAAGAACTTATAAACAAGTTCCCCTGCCCAAGCCTGGGCAGCAGCTCCTCTGCTGCCTTCCCATCACCTCTGAGCCTGGTGCTTGCTCAATCGTCCCTCTCAGGGCTCCCACTGCTGGAGCCGTGGGCTGCAGCTCCTTGCTGTGCCTGTCTCTCTCCATTTGTCTGGCATCTTCTTTCTTCTGCCCTGGAAGCTTCTGTCCCCAGCAGCCCCAGTTGCTCCTCAAGGCGAGAAGCAATTTCTCACTGCCTCCACAGGATTTCTTCAGAGCCAGTCACTTGTTTTTTAAAGGCAAACAACACACAAACTAGCGACAAATCAAACAGATACTGGCTGTCACAGAAACCCATAGCAAACTGAATAAAAATTAGATTTAAATGATCTTTCTGAAGTCCCACTGGGTGTTTATGGCATGAGCAGGATTAAAGCCAGTATCCTTTGTCTGGGTGGTGGGTATGTTTCCTCTCTGAATAATGCCATACTCTTGCCTGGAGTGCTTGAGAGCGAGAAGATTCTTTGTAAATTCTGTTTTCATTGGGAATTCTGTAGGAATTTTCACGAGCTGTTCTGTGAGACTCTGCAATGTCCACGTCATGTTGAGAAGGGACATCCAGCACTTCAGTCCTGATGGTCTGGCCATTGTTCTGCACAAAATGAGAACACCCCTGGTATAAACACCTTGCTTTGGCCAGAGTGGGGAACCTGGGAAGTCGGAGCTTGGTTTGTTAGGGAAAGGAAAGGGAGGCTGACGTGTGCTGTACTGCAAACCTTGGCTTGTTTGGGATGAACTCCCCTGGCCTGCTCACTGCCTGTGGCTGTGGGAGAGCAGCTGCTTCTGCTGGGCTGCCAGCAGCAAGGAGCAGCACAGCCTCCAAGAGCGAAACTTGCTGTGCTCTGATGCCACTGAGCCCCAGCTGGCCTGGGCAGGACCTGTCCTCAGGAGCTCCAGCACTGCTCAGAGCTGAGCAGGGATAATCATCCTCCTGAGCACCAAACACCGGGCAAGGAAGCGGGGCTGGAGAGGCCAGAGACTTGTGCAGCTGTGCTCAGGGCTGCCAGGAGGCACAGGCTGCCCTGAGCCACTCCCACCCTGCAGGTGAGCTGCCAGATCTCATCGCTCCTCCCAGAACCCGCACTCCTGAGAGGAAAAATGCAAAACAGAAGAAGCTGAGATTTGAAGAGCTGGGATACTGTAGTTAACCTGGCATCTGGCCCAGATTTCAAAGCCCTGGTGGAAAAGTGCTCCAGCTCCTAAGCAGACTGTCAAAATGATGAAACTATTGAGGTGTTGCATCCCTTCCTGCAGCTGGATGGACAGAGGCAGACTGGGCTGCTCAGTTCTTTGATGGTGCCACACAGAGCAGCCCCAGTCTCAGCTGCTTACAGCAGTGTGGTGGTTAGAGAAGCAGCTCTGCAGTCCAGTTCTTAGAACAAACTGCCCTGAGCAGCCAGGTTCTGAACCAGCTACACCAGGCTGTCAGACCCTTGCTAAGACAAGTAAATAATTAAATACACAATTTATCATTTACCTTCCTTCTTCTAGTTTTTATCATTAAAACAAACAAACAAAAACAAACAAAATCCCCCCAAAAACCCAAAGAACAAAAGGAATGCCAGCTCCTGTAGTCTGTGTAATGTGTGCAATGCACACAATTACACACTCCTGCCATGAGGCTATAAGCAATATATGAGCAGCCTGCATCTCACCACTTCTCTTTTACTATTCCTTTCACGGGCCCAGTAGGAACAGAAATCCAACAGGATCAATGGGAACAACTGGATGTTTCCAATTCCATTGCCATTTTTGACTGAGGACACTTTTACTTTAGCTCAGTACGTTGCCCAGTGCATTTGAGCCTATATTTAGTTTCTTGTAAAGGAGAAGCCCAGGCACACAAATCGCAGCTGCAGGAGATGTTTTGACAGGCACACTGTAAACCAGTGATTAGCAGTCTTTTCTGTAGTCCCCACAAGCCAAGATGAGTTATCCCACTGTGATTCTCCTGCTGAAACTATTTGACATCATGGGATCCTGTGATGCCAAATGGCCAAAAATTACAGGAACTGTAATTCATCGGCAAGGTGAGGACAGCTTTCAGGGAGATACCACAACATCCTGTCACTTTGGAAATTCTGGCTACATAGCTGGGAAGTTACAACTTGCTTAACTTCTGGTTCTAATTCTGGCTCCTAGATGTGTGGTTCCAGCTGTAGAGGGCCAGCACGCAAATCTGCAGTGCCAGAGGGACCAGGAAACGCTGGGGTGTGATGCCAGCCTGTGGCCTTGCACCTCAGAAACACTGAACACCTTCCACTTCCCGTGAACTGATTTTCTTTCTGAATATAAATGAGAAAAAGAATTTTATTTTAAAAGCACATGCAGCATAATGTTTACTTCTATAATGTGCCAAATAGAGAATACAAAATGAGAAAAAATGCACTCTAATTTTTCAAGAAGCTGAAATAAAAACCACCCCTCCAACACAAGGGTGAATGGGTGCTTTATGTGACAGGTTGTAGTCATCCCATGCATGAGTTTTGCAGGCAAATCAAATCCAAATGGATTAAGGACAGCCAAGTTGCTAAAATAAGACTCATAATAATAAAAGCCAGCCCAAATGAATCATGGCCTGTATGGATAGATGGTGAATCACATTCCGTGACAGAAGAGAGTCCCCAAAAGTTTTGTGACTCTGTATCTTAATAAAAAATAATTTCACAGTGTAACTCTTGGACATAAAAACGACAGCTATGATGCAAAACTCTCTGGATACTCTGTGTTTAATAAATAACCTCGGAATATAATGTTCAAGCATAGGAAATTCCCTCCTGGGCCAGCCCAGTGGTGTGTTTTTGATAACGCAGAAAGGAGGTGCTTCTCAGGACAAGCCTGGGCTCTTTCTGAAGCCCATTTCCCTGGTTTTCCCATGGCATCCAGAACTGCTGAGTTCCACGGTGAGGGTGGAGAGCCCATCCCTGGGGGTTCATCCACCCTGAAGGCAGCAGGGAGTCAAATATCTGCAATGAGCTGGGTGGTGCCTGGAGCAACAGAACTTTGCAAGCGCCCCACTGATGTTCTCAGCTGTGCTTTGCATGGGGATTTACTGGCTGTAAATGGTGCCAGAACCTCTTGGAGAATCCTTGACTAAGGATGTTTGGGTATCCTCTGGTCCTGGGTGGTGGGATCAGCAAAGTTCCTCAGAGCCTCTGTGGTCAGTTACCCAGAGCCAAGTTATCTTTATTGCAGCACAACTGCAGACTCCAAGGAGTTGAGGCAGTTAAACCCAAAGCCCTCCCACCTCACCAGTGCTCAGATTCTGCCTCTGGAAGCACCTGCTCCTCCTTTTCCAGGGGAGGTATAATTGGACTTTGTGTATGGCGAATAAAGGGTTTTATTGTAAAGATTGATGGGTCCTAACTGGGAAAAATCTGGCAAAGATTATTTGTCAGTTTTATGGAATAAAGCTGCTTGTCATGCTTTTACCTCCAAGAGCTGGAGGAAGGCCAGGGGAGATTGTTCTCCTCTAACTTTTCATGAAGAGCTTCTTTTCATAGCTCACAAAAAAAATCTGAGAAGAAAAGAAAAAAAAAACACACAACAAAGAAACCCCCCAAAACAACATAATTTCAACAGCCAGGATCAGGAAACAGGAGTGCCTGAAGAGCCAGGCTGCCCCTTGAAGTTACACAGTTGTTCATGGGCTACAAAGCCATTAGACCTCAAGAAAAATGAAAATTATTCCATGTTAGGAATGCTCTTCATTAAATAAATGTCTCGTTCTGATGTTCACTTACTCAAACCAGGATGCAATAATTCCAAAGGGGATTGAAAAGACAAAAACAATCCAGTAGCTGGTAAACAAATTTTGGAAGCTAAATTCATCTCAAAGGAAGGATTTTAGAAATTACTTGACCACCCTGAGTAGGTCTTTGCAATCAAAGTCTTGTGACAGTTGGGACACTTCAGTTTTGCAGACAAAGACAGGACAAGGTTTCATGCTGGAAGCAGAAGTAAAAAAAAAATCTCTTTAAAATAAATAATATACAACTTTCCAGCAGTGAAGGTAATTAAACATTGCAGTTGTTTATCAGGGACAGCAGTGGCTTCACCAGGTTTTGAACAATCACAATGGAATTAGAACCATTTCAAGAACATGTGTGTTAGTTCAGCCCTACAAAGAATTACAGCCTCTGTATTCAGGACAAATTAAAGGACCACAATGTTCCCTTTCACATCTTTCAGCATTTGGCTCTATAAATCTACTTCAGAGAAGCTTCTGTTGGGCTGGAGGCTGAAGGGCTGGGAGGTCTGGGAGTTTCAGGATGTCACTGTTCTGTCCCCCTCCCTTGGCTTCCAATGTGCCAAGGGCAGGTAACATTTTTTGGATTGTGTCACAGGGCTCTGCTTTCCCAGAAACACAACAGGGAATTCATCTGCCTTCTGATGGCTGCCTGTCTACTGAGCTTTGGTGTTCATGTGGTCAGAAGTGATCTTTTGACATTCTTCCCTCTTTAGTAACTCCTGTTTATGGAATTGGGAATAACCAGAAATAGCTTCTTTTTCACTGTATTTGTCCTTCCAGGTGAAATGACTCCCTACAGTGGGTGATGTTCAGGGTGTGTCCTGACCTCCAGCTGGTCCCAGCATGAAATATCATCTGTGTGGTTTTGCCCAGCCTCCCACAGGCAGAAGGGACTTACCTTCACACACCTTCTGAACATCGCTATCTTGTCTTATCATCAGTGTCACAGAGGTGGAATGTGGAATCTGCTGTTTCTCAACTATTTTGGTGAAGGCTAGACTGAAATGCTAAGTGTCTCCTTTTTATGTTGGACAAAATGAAACTCTGGTTGTATTATGGCTGATTGATATTTTCCTAAATATGCAGTAGTCTGTCTCTGTGTAACAGCTCTCCAGCAGTTTGGAGTCTGAGACGTGTACTTTTAGGGTTTTCCTTGCCCAGAGCAGCCCCAGGGCAGGCAGACCACGTGTGCTGGTACCTGTGGCACAGTTTTAGATGCGATTCCCAGATTTTGTGCAGCTAAGGCATTGTGTCCATGAGAGGAATCAGAATGAGCTGTGTTTGTGCTCAGCTGTGTTGATGATCACTTGCCTGTATTTTCTCATGCTCACTGACCTCTCTTTTCCTGGCATATTCAGCCTGTGATTTTTCAGATTTTTGTGCTTTCAGTATTTATCACAGATTTTATAACTTTTTAATTTCTCAGCCAAACTCAGTATTCAGCACAGACCCAAATCTTCGAGGATCAGTGGGAGAGGGGATGCTACCCAAACCTTGTCACCCCCAGAAAGCGGATGCTACCCAAACCTTGTCACTCCCAGAACGCACTTCTTGCTCCGTAAAGTACACAGGCTTGCCCAAATCTCTTCCATGAGCTGTTAAAGATGTTTTCAGATGTAGATATTGGTCTGGAATGCCAGCAGCGTGCTCCAGTGTGGGCCGTGTCCTCGCAGAGCTGGGAGCTGGGCAGGCTGTGCTGCAGCCCCAGCAGCGCCGTCCCTGCCCCGGCAGCCCCGGCCCAGACCTCGGTGCTCTGTGCCACGCAACAAACACGGGGCAGGGCAGAGACAGTGCTTGTCTCCAGGCCTTCCAAACAGGACAAAGAAGAGGGCACAGGAAATCTCCTGGGCGTTCCTTTGTGTCACAGGCATGAGAAGATTGTAGGTCCAGAGTTAACGAAAAGCAGGAAAAGGAGGAATGGAAACGGGAGACAAGGAAAGGACAGGAGAGGGCAGTGGTGGCATTTTCCCTGGGACGAGTTGATCCTGCAATCACGTTGTAGTCAAACGCTGCAAACTGGCAAGTTAAAAACCTCCTCAGTGATCGCAGCCTTGATGAGAGGCTACTCGAAGGAATTAACCATGATAAGATATGGGTAGAGATGTGTGCTAAGTATCTACCTCCTCCTGTCCCAGCCAATTCCATGTTTTGTACTTGCTAAGCAAACCATCTGCATTTCTGAAATTACAGATGATTGATAACAGTACTTGCTAACAATATGGGCTATCCTGGGAATAGCAGAGCTGATCCTG
Organism: Nicator chloris; assembly: GCA_013400495.1. Taxonomy (NCBI): domain Eukaryota; kingdom Metazoa; phylum Chordata; class Aves; order Passeriformes; family Pycnonotidae; genus Nicator; species Nicator chloris. The sequence continues at coordinate 697,132 of WAAE01021262.1, forward strand.
GAAGCAAGGGCAGGGCAGTGGGGCAGGGTCTGGCCTGCTGGTTGTGGTCAGCTTGGCTGGGTACCAGAAACTGAGGTTTGTACTTTTCAATAAACGTTTTGAGAGATGCCTCAATCAACCCACCCTGTGTGGATCACGTGCCCTATTCTTCATAAAGAGTGAAACGTGGAATGAAAAAAGTGAGTGTGCTGTATTGGGAAATGTATCTTTGTATCTTTGTGCACCAGGGGAAATGGAGAGGGAAGGCACGGGCAGAACCCGGTCCCACAGGTTCCCACAGACAGACATTTCATTTCCTGAGACACCCTGCATCACCCTCCTGGTGGGCTTCTCCAGGCAGCTCAGTCTGTTCCCAGTGGAGAAGAATCACAGAAGCAAACCCTGTGTATCTTGGAGCTGCTGTGGGTGTGCCAGGGAGGCTCAGAGGAACAGGGCTGCGCTGGTGCTGGGCAAATACTGCATGACAAAAAGTCCCTGTCCCCAGAGGTTACAGTTCAAAGCAGGAAGAGCAAACAATGATAGAACAAACACGTCACCCTTCCAAACAAGGTGACACAATTCGGATCCTAAAAATGGTAAAAGATTTTTGCTCTTGTCTATAAAATATCGTAAGGACAAACAACTGGCTCATCGCAGCAGAGGGAGACTGGAGAGGGGAAGCTGAGGGAGTGAAGAGCACCCCAGCCAATTTGTTGATGACTAACATACTTTAAAACAACAGGCTGCTTTTTAAACTTAGAAGGTGACTTGCTGAGTGGTTATTGGCTGCTCACTCCTGGTCTTGATAAGAGCTCCCACAGGACATTCAGTTCTTTCCAGCTTCTCCCGCATGGGTTTATCTGTGAACATCAGAACAGGGCAAAGGAGGCTGGGCAGGTTTGTCTCATCTCTGCTGTGACTAATCCTGGTGTGCTGGGCTGGCTGCTCATTGATAGCACTGACCTGAGTGGCCCTCTGCAGCATCCTCCTGCTCTAGCAGGGGCCTTGTTCTGGATGATCCCCAGAGGTGTCTCCAACCCCAGCCATGCTCTCATTCCATGGTCTTCTGACAGGGCTCCATTGATAATTATCACAGGACCACCGATGATTCTAAGAGCAAGACTCAAATGAAATGAATTTTTACCGAGCTGGGGGACCCAGAGGTCTGCATGAACATCACAGGAACATTCCAAAGGCTTTGGCTGAGGAGTTGCTGAGGGCATGCAGGACTGTACATTCCTTGGCAACTGAGGAATGGGAAAGGCCCATTCTGGCACATCTGCCTTGTCACAGACTCTTCCTACTCAGAGTGATTTGAGCTGGCTTTGTGAGCAAAGGGGTTGGACTTGATGGCCTCCTGAGCTCTTTTCCAGCCTAAACTCTCCCATAATTGTACAGCTCAGATTTTTATCCTGTTTTCAATATCACAGTTGTGTTTAACATTAGTTATTTACCAGCAGTGCTGTGTGTGTGCACCTTTAGGCCCCACAGGGATAATTTAACCTGTATCAATGGTGTCACTTTTTTGGGATTCAAAGGTCCCCAAGATGTTCTCAAAGCACACAAGGGAGCCTTATCACACTGTTGAGGATCAGCTCCTTTTGTCTTATGCTTACTCACATCATTTGCTGATTATACATACACCTAGGAAGAGATACTTTGGAGGGTGGGCATTGTGTTCCACAGGAGAAGAGGGGCTGGCTCTGCAGCACTGCCACAGCAGAAAGATGGAATATGGATCTATTTTTAGCTGAGTCAAAATGTGGGGAAGCAGAATGATAAGGACCAGGCAAGGAGCCTCTGACTGAGAGGCTGGGGAGGAGGGGGTAGAAACCCAACTGGCCCAGTGTTTCATGTCTTAGCCCCTGGACTGCAACACAACCTCTGCCCTTCCTCTTTGGCCTCAGAAATCAAAACGTTCCTGCAAGTGACATGAAAGGGAAATGCTTGTCTGCTATGCAAAAGCAGCTAAAAAAACCAAGGGAAACTTTCAGAAAGATGGGTCTGCAAAGGACAGCTTGGGGTGCTGACTCAGGGCTCTTTTCAGAAATACCAAGCCATACAATTGGCTTTGTTGCCTTAACAGTTTTGTTCCTAAACCAGAGTTTGGTCTCTGCTGCTCCCACGTTTGACAGCTCTAGAACCAGGTTGTTGAATTTGTTGGTAGCCTTCTAATTTTCATTCAGCCTTAGGTTATTAGTAGTCAGCTCATGCCTATTTACTCTTACTCCAACAGCAGTATTTAGCTTAATCTGTTCTTTTCCTTCCTTTCCTATTTCCCTTGATGCATTAATAACCATAAATCATACTCTTTTTCACACTTCATTTTGCTGAGTTTACTGACCTTTCTTGTATCACTCCCTTGCTCAAAGGAAATTCATCTTTACTATTTCTGAAGACTTGAGGGACTGGAATTACACTTCCCTTCGTGCTGCTTGAGCTTGTGGTAAATAATACATTTATGTTATGATGTGGGAAGAAATAAATTGTTCTGCAGAATAAGGCCTGATCTTAGCAAACAGGCCATGCACAGGGATTTGCAGGCTGGGATGGAAAGCTGAGAGTCTCTCTGGCTGTGCTGCAGCTGTACTCTGAGCTGTACTCTGGTTGTGGAAGATGAGGCATGGGGCCAGAATGGCTCTCCTTGTGCTCAGCTTCCACCAAAGTTGTCCTGTGATCCATTGCTGGGGGCTGAGCCTGTTTTGTGAGTGGGGATCTGACCACGGGCACTGACCACAGGCCAAGGAGGAGGTGGCTGCAGTAGCAGCACTTCTAGGTGCTATTTTATTATTTTTCTTGAAGTTGAGCTTTTCCTGCCAGATGAGAAATATCCATTTTCACGTTAGTCGAGAAGAATGTGAATGGATGAAGCATAAAAGCTCAGACCTTAGGAAGGGATGGAGAAGAACCCAAGCTTTGCCCTGCTGGAAGTTGCAGTGGTGGAGGCAGCCAGAGGCCTGCAGGGAGGGCAGGCAGGGGACAGGGGAGCCTTTGGGATGTCCCACGAGCGAGGGGAAGAGCTCCAGCCTCTGGTGCTCCTTGGCTGGGAAGCGCTGCCCCACCTCTCTTGTCAGATAAGTTAACCAGGGTGTCCTCTGTGGCTGCAGCAGCACTTTGTGCTGAGCAGCCTGGAAATGCACTTTAGCCCTCAGTGGAGTTACTCATGGTTTTTTGGACAAGTCTATACTGTTGAAGAATGTAATCACTGCATTTTAGCTGGCTCTGCTTTTGGCTGTATTTGTCTTTTCACTACACATGTTCAAAGCACTCATACTTTCTGCTGTCACCTCTGTCCATGAGGTTTGTTCTGATGTGTCTGTGTTCAGTTTTTGTCTGTCAGTACCTGGAGAGAAGAGGAGGGGGACCTGTCCCTGCAGCTTAGATACAATTTGATTAGTAGTGCTTGATAAATCAGATATTTGATTATTTTGGTCTGGCCTGAATTCAAGCTCTTGTTTCCTCCCAGCTGTGGGAGGGCTAGTTCAGCAAAAAAAAATCCATGCCTAGATTTTTACTTTCGGGAAGTTCAGGCGTTTGAGATCCAAATTTAGGTTTTCAGTTTGTGCCAGGAAGGAATCAGCCACTAGATTAAGAATTTGGATGCTTTCCCTCACAAAAATTTCTGGGAGTTGTATGTCAGATCCAGGATTTCAGATCTATTCCCAGAGTAACTTCAGCACTAAAGCCATGCCTCATCTTCTCATTGCAGAGGTAGGAAGGAAAAAAATGAAAAATTAGCTTGAAGGAATGGGGGGAAAAAAAGAAGCAAAAAAGAAGTAGGAAAGGAAAAGTGATAAAGGTGGTAAGTCACATGGGTGATTGGGGAATGAAGCTCAAGGGCACAGGAATGCAGCTGAAAGATCAGATAATAAATGTTGCTCTGTATAAAAGGTTCTTCTTTCCATGTCTCGATGGCTGTCCCAGACACTCAGGGTCAAGGGGTTATTTTTAAGTTGGCCATTGATTCATACAAATGCCTGGTTATGAAATATGGGAATCTTTCACCAGAGGGAAAAACTTCCCCGTGAGTGACTGCCTGGAAACCCGCAGCAGGGAAGGGTTAATGGTTGCTCAGTTTACAGCTGGGAATTGCTGGTATCCAGGAAACAACGCAGAATGCACAAACCATGAGACCAGCTGGAGCCTGCTGGAATCCCATTCATTTTGGCAGAGGTGTCTGTGGTCTCCAACTCTGACATCACCGCATTTGCGTCACACAGGAATGCCTTAACCACTTCTCCCTTTCTATTTTTTCCTGTCTCCCTCTTATTTCTGTGGCTGACTCAGGTTTGCAGAGCAATGGGAAGAGGCAGGTCACAAAGCCCCCAACGCCCCTGCCCTCGGTGTAGCGGGTGGGTGGCTGCACCCCAGCTGCCAGGTGCAGATTTTGGGGTGCGGGAGAAGCCGTGGCAGGGAGCCGGGCGTGGATGGGAATCATTTCTGCTCCCAGTCCTGTGCATCACCTGGCTGTGGCAGAGCCCCGAGGAAACATTCCTGGGCTGCAGGAGTATGTCCAAGGGCTGGACACGGGATTGCACTGCTGCTTTCTGGGTTGGGTTTAGTTGATCAAACATGACCGACTGCCCTGCAGCAGCTGGAAATGCACGCAGCTGCCTTTTGGAGTTGTGTGTCACCTGCTGAAGCTGGCTGCTCACAGCAAAACCCCTCTGCCCGGGGGGAAGCTGTGCCCCATCCCCATTTTCCTCTGGAAAGGTGTTGAGTGCGTTCTGCATAGAAGACCCTTCGTTTTGGAAAAGATTGTGACCTCAAAGGGCTGTGTTAAGGGAAATATATTGTGTTTAAGTATTTCAGGACTGCTTCTGAAGCCTGTTTGTGTCTGGTATTTATCCTCAGCAGCTGATTTGCAACTTCACTGCTCTGCAAGCAACCACTGATTATCCTGTGAGTCTTCTTCTCATGATTAGCATTCTGAGCCTCAGTGTTCAGCCTTATTCTAAAGTGCAGAATAGAGCAATCATCACAAAGGAATCGCTGTGGTAATCCTGAGAAAATGCATATGTGTGACTGGGTCACCAGGTAAATGAAAGAAAATCAGAAAAGTGCTCTTGGAAAATTGGGAAAGAGATGGACTTTTAAAAGACTGATCTAGATCTCTGTTCTAGAAAATATTTGCTAGAAAATCAATCCAGAATATTTATGTGGAAAATTTTCACTATTTAATCTCCCTTTCTCAGAGTGTGCTCTAATTTAAAGATTTGCCTTCTTTTCCTCTATGTGTTTACACAAATATTTATCCTGCTATAAATAGATGTGCACTCACACCCTCAGCCAGGTTTTCAGACCCCGAAGGAATATCTCTGTGGAAAGATTTCTGGTTGGGTGTGTGCAATGTTGAACCTGCCACTCAGCCCGCACGGGCTGTGCTCTGGGCAGGGTCTGCAGAATGGAATTTGGGGCTTCCCACGTGTCCAGCTGAGAATGCCCATCCCGTTCCCTTTCCAGGTGTGAGGAGCACGGGCTCAGCCAGCGTGAGATGCTGCTCAGGTGGCAGCCTGTCCTGTCATGGTCCATGTGGGCTGAGCCACCACCTCTGTGTGCATGAGGGAGAAGAGAAAGGCATCCCTCCTGCTCCTCCTTCTGCTCTTCCTCCTCCTGCTCCTCCTCCTGCTCCTCCTCCTCCCCCAGGCGTGTGTCCCACTGCTGCAGCACACATCTGGAGGCAGTGGAACAATCCAGGCTAAACTGTGTTTTGCTTCCAGAGGGCTGTTACTGATCCTGGTGAGAGATTGTGAGGGTGGAAAGGAGAACAGGACAGAACATGCGAGCACCAGCCCTGCCAGGCTGAGGAGCACAGCCAGTGTGAGTCCATGGCACACAGGTTTCACAGCCAGCATCCAGGGCTCTTACAAAACCGGCTCTGGAAGTCCTTGGCCATGGATTTTGCCAGATTCTTTGGCATTCTTAAATTTAGCTGTGCCATCGATCAGTTACTTATAATTGCAATTCCTGAAGTAGGGTCCTAACTCAAAAAGATTCAGATTTTCAGGAATTCTGAGCTTTAGCTGTTGCCAGTAACTTTTCTGGGACCTGCTGAATCTTTATTGCAGTGACCTCTTTAGGTACAAAGCATCTGAATACTTCACCTTCTATTCTCAAAACAAGCAGTGCATTTATGTGCATTTGTAGGTTCTTTCTTTAGGAGTGTTTGCTCCCTGGCCTGGGGAATTGGGCTCAGAAGTTCAGAGTGTTTCAGCTTTTCAGAATGCTTTGATGATCTGGCCTGGGTGACACTTCAGGTCTTGTGCTGTGGGATTTGAGGCAGTGGACCTACTCCTCTTTCCATTTCTGGTGCACTTTTGTCACTGGCAGAAACAAAACTTTTCCTGGCAGGCAGGACAAAAGCAAGAGAGGTAAATAACCCCTCCATGGAGAGAGCAGTGCTTGAGGCTGGTGTCTGTCACACACACACCTGGTCCCTACATGGGGCTTCCAGGCAACCCAAATAAACACAGCAGCTCACAAGGCTCTGCTGGGCTGGCGTCCCCACTCCCAGTCGTGGCTGTCCCACGTTATCCCAGGGTGGATCTCTCCCATCAGGAGCTGGACGTGGAGCTGGGCTGCAGTCACCAGCAGGTCACTGGTGCCTTCTGCAGAGCTGAGCTTCCCACTGCTGGGACGTGCAGGCTGAGCTCTGACCCTGCCTCTAGTTCAGGCAACCAGAGCAAACACCTGGCATCGTTTAACTTGACTCAAAATATGATTTTTCACATTAGAACTGAGGAGGAATGTGCCTCTGACCCTCCTGGGAGTGGCGTGGGGAAAGCCACAGGCACTGGGGTAATGTCATCAGCGTCAGTCAGGCAGTGACCAAACCCCTCCTGCCCTGGTGTGAGTGTGTCACGGCGCTGCTGGCAGCAGCTGCTGCTTGGCATTTATGCACATCTCAGCCCTGGATGTTTATTTTTTCCATGCATGATCTTTCCTTGTTTACCACCCTTTTTCATAACCGAGTCACCCATCCTGGCTTGTTCGAGCTGGGGTCATCCCAGCACTGGGAGTCACTGGGAGACTCTGCTTGCCAGTCTCATCCTCCTTATCTTCCCATTTCCGTTTCTACACATCCTCTCTTCACGATAAGCAACATTTCAGTCTCAAAGCTGTATTTTGAAAGGTAGCTTGAATTTTAATCAGAGTGTCTTACAGATGCTGTCCAGCCTGTCTGGCTGTTTTTGTGCACAGCCCCTGAGTGGCAGACCTGACAGGATCAGGAACTGTCAGGGAACTGTCTGTGCCTATCCTTAAGTGTAATGAAGACAAACTATAGTTCAGTTTGCAGTACAGCATGGGAAGTTTTGTACCAGTCTGAATGTAGCAATGACATCTTTGGATGAACTCCGTACCCACTAAAGTCAATGGCAGGAGTGTTGTGTTGGTCTCTGTTTATTTGAATATCATGTAACTTAAAGCTGAGGTTTGGTCTTGCACCTACTACTTGTGACAGCAATGTGTGAACTGACATAGCAAACCAATCAAAAGAGCTAAGCATCCAAAATGAGGTGCAAAAGAAGCCATACATATAAAACGAGCCTGATTTTGGATCAAGTCTGGGTCTGATGCCATTAAAAATTGAACATGTTGTGTCACCTTCTTCATTCTCTATGATCAGTATTCATATTGCATCTTTCCCTTTTCTTGTCGTCACTGTCTATATTTTATTTATGATTAGAAGAGGAATTAAAGATCTGAAAGGCCATCAGAAGGTAAAAACCATCACACTGAAGTAATGTGTCTGAAGTCATGTGGCAGGTCAATGGTTGCTTTTAAATCAGGTAAATAAGTCTTGTATTACAACATCAAAATGATGGAGAATATCATCTGGCAGCAGCCTGGGCTGCTCTGGGGAGCTGGGTGCAGGAGCAGCTGCTGGTTATTGTGTGCCTGGAGTTCACAAAGTTGGTCCTGAGGGGATATTGTGCAGTCAGATGAGGCTGAGGGCTCTGGCCCACCGCAGTTTCCTGTCTCCCTCCTGAGAAGAATCCATGTCTGTCACATCTGTAAAGTCACACTACATTTTCATTATTCTCTGCATTTTTCTTTAATTATGTCCCCTTTTTGCTCCTTAAGAGACTCTTAAAATTTTCAAATATAATAAGAAATAATAATAACCAATTAAAAAGCTGTGGGTATTAAGTGGGAAATAACTGACTGAAACAAAAGTCAGGGATTATCCTGGGAAATGACGTTTATGGGTCCTGGACCACTCAGTTCTGTGAGGCAATCTGCGGTTTTGGCCGGGCTTAAAAATGTGGCAGCACAGCTTTGCAAGGAGAAGCTTTGACAGACATCCCCCACGCACATTTCCTGCAAGGTTGGGTGTGGAGGTGAAGCAGCTCCCGTGTGTCCCCTCGGCAGCCCTGCTGGCCCTGTCCCCCGTGCTGTGTCCCCCTGGACCCGCCTGTGTCAAGGCTGCAGCTTCCCCTGGGTGACCCAGGATGGTCCTGGCAGCAGCCAGGGTGTAGACATGGTTATACAAGCACAAAAAAAAAAAATTCCCCTGTATACTGCATTTCCCTTGTAAAGTTAATACAAACCAGATGGGTGAAAACATTTTTTTTATTTGTAACTCCACCGGGACAGCCAAATATTATTTATGCACCGTATGGTGAGCTCTGAAGGGAAGGGTGAAGAGGGTTTGTATGAAAAGCTTTGTCAGGCACTGCCCAGCTCTGGGGCTTTGGGACACACGGAGCTCTCCAGATGTGTTTGTGAGCAAGGTGTGACAGCACAGAACAGCCCAGGCAGAGCTGCCCCTGCACAGGACGTTTGTGTAGAGGGGACAGGATTTGGGAATGCTGTAGGAATGTATAAAATCCCTTCAGATGACACTTGCTTTGAAAAGACAGCCAATAGGGAGGAACTTGCAAGGCCCAAATGTTGCATTGTTTGGTCTTTCTCTTCTTTGATGGTTGAATAATGGTGTTAGAAGACATCTTATTCAAACATAATGAGTTTTATCATCCAAAGTGGCTGGAAAAGATTATACCTTTTCTACTAAAAAACCCTGCCCTGAAAACCAACATGTGAAAGCATCAGCTGCTAGAAGTAAGTCCAATTAATTTAACTTTCATTATAGGTCTCAGTAATGAGGATACTTTTAATTTGAACTGGACCTCAGGCTTTAACGTGACTTAACTGGACCTTAGGCTTTTGCGTGGCATCTCTTGAGGTCTGCTTTCAGTGGTTCACCAGTTACATTCTGATAACACCACTAGACAAACACAAAGCCAAGAGGGAAGGAAAACTCTTGATCAGCCCTGCAAACACGAACAATTCTGTGGAAGTCTGTGACCAAGGATTTATCCTCGTGAATCCCTGTGACCATCAGAAGTTAGAGGAAGCTCAGGATAGTGAGCAGACCATCAGGCTCAATCAGTGTCGGTGCTTTAGCTTGGAATACTCACCCAGGAACAGATTAGGTTCAATCTCAACAAGGATTTCTAGACCTGATCTTTTTTGCACAGCCTTTCTCATGTGAATCAGGCTTTTAGGATCAGGATCAAGGCCTCATCCAAAGGCTGCTCAAGTCAATGGAAAAACTCTCATTGTCTTTAGTGAGCTTTGGATCAGGCCCCAAAAGTTGAGTCATACTTTGAATGGAACATTGTTTGAAGCAAAACAGGCTCAAGGCTTCATTCACGTAGAGGTTTTAACTGTTAAGTGAAATTTCCCCAACACTTCCTGTGCCCTCCTGTCTGCTCCCTGCTGTCACTCCTCCCGAGGGACACATGTCCAGGGAGAACATCTCAGCCCAGTGCCTGACTCCAGTGTCTTCAGCCTGTTTTCCCTAAAAACACCTTTAGTTCTTTTAACTTCAGCCTTAATATTACCATTGTTATCAAACAGTGACTATTTGTTTGATTCAATTTTAGCTTCAATTCCCACATACGTTCCTGTGACTCCACATATTCTTAGGGACACTGTTGCTTCTGGATGGAGGGGAGCTGGAGCGTTTGGCCAGAACTCTGATGAGCAGAGGTGCCAGAGCAGCTCTTCTCTTCAGTAGGGCTCCAGCACACAGAAATAGTGGTTATGCCTCATACTTGTTGTTTTAGTGCTTGTTTCACATCAGCTGGGCAAGGACGCTGGGTGGGATGATGTGTTTGTGCTTATTTTTTTTACATGTGACATTTAAGAGGCAAAATAAAGCATGAAGATTTTCTCCAGATGTGTTTATAATAGAGATCTAGAAACAGGAGGGATGTTTTGTTGACCTTAGGTACAGGTACTTCATATTTACTAATTCACTATAATCACTATACAAGTGATATATATCCACTGGAACTGTCATCACCCCAAAATCATTAACTGTAGGTAGGACAATTAGCGGGGATGTGAGACATTTCTGGAGTCAAACCCAGAGAAGAACTTATGCCCCAAGTCTTAATGTGGGGCAATTTCTCACCAGAGCAGTGGCAGCTTTAGGGCTCTCCTGTCGTGGTCTTCTATTTTGATTTAAAATCCAGCAGATCTCTGGACCTCAATAAAGAGATCATTTTGAGCCCCAAATGGTCAGAGTACTTCTGTGGAAGACCAAGTGCAATGCCTATTTAATATTTGTACAAAACAGGATGGATTCAATGCCACATTCCCATTACACATTTGGGGTCCAAGGCAGTGCAATTTTCCTTTAAGAAAACCTACAGAGAAACCCTTCACCAGAAAATTCCCCAGTAGCTTTTCCTCTCGAGCTCCCTGCGGGCTGTGCCAGAGTAGCTGACGTACAATGAGATTTTGCCCTTGGTAATTTTAAGTCCATGGGTTTTTCCTAAGGGTGATTCATTTCACAAAAACACACAACAAGTAAACAAACACATCACTGGAGTTAAGAAGCAGCATGTGCTATGGATTAGGGAAAAGAGCACCCCTCGAAAGCCCAGCTGTCATGTTCAGTAGAGAGATAATGTTGGTTTTTTCCATTCCATTGTCTTCCTTTCTGTCTACTCTTTTCTCACTGTGTCTCCCTTCATTTAGTCCTCACTCTCTGTGTCATTTGTTTGTTTCCCTTGCTTCCAGGCTTTGTCTAGACCAGGGTGAGGGATGTCTTGGCCAACACCAGCTAACAGTAGAGCAGATAAGACAGTGAGCCTTGGACTTGTTTTAAATGCGGTGACCTAGATACACTAAAATATTAAACTAAACATTATCTTCTTTTCTAGATGAGCCATTTTTTCCTCTGAAATGAATGTTGGTCCTTTCTAGAGTAGAGTTAAAACCAGTCCCATCACCATCCCTTCTGAACCCCTGCCAGCCCTGCACAAAGCAGCACTGATCAGCCTGGCATGTCCAGTTCATTCTTGATCTCTCCCCAGAGGGAGAACTGGGTTTGCAAGCAAATGTTTTCCTTTCTGCAGCTTCATTTTTGTTGAAAATGTCATTCCTGCACTGTGCTTGACTTGAGAAGGTGGGTCAAAGCACGTCTGATGTTTGGAGTAGGACCTCAGGAGCTGGAGAGTCCATTCCAGGGGTGCAGGGTCATCTCTGTTTCCTTAACAAATGAACTTTAACTGAAGTGAGCACACAGGCTCCAGTGTTTGCCAATCTGCTTTGTAAATACTGTGAAGGGAGACAGGGAGAAATAAGCAGAAGCAGAATAGGACACAAATAGGAAGGAAAAAATTATAATTTGATTTAATGTATTTGCTCCCAACTAAACCAACAGTTCAATTTTCTCTCTTCCATCTCCCTCCCCATCCAACTTCCCACAGCAAGTCTGAGCCTTCTCCAGTGAAATTACAGTGATTGGCAGCTCGAGGAACTTGATCAAAATTAAACCCATTTCCCCAATAAGTCCACACAGGTTTTTTTTTTTTTCTTCATTTGTAGGAAATGCACATGTGTAACTAAATCCAAATTTGGCAAAGATAAGACTTTTGAATCAATCCACAACGAGTCTCATTCATTCCACTGTAGCTGAAGCACAGCACCTCACCCTAGAATGTGATTAGCTTCTCCATATGGCAAAATCCCTGCCCTTTTTTTTCTTTTAAGTATCTAATTGGTGAGGCAGAATGTACCGGGAATGCATCTTGCTGCAGCAGACACAACAGCTCTGCTCTTTGGAAAGTGACACTCAGAATTTCTTAGCTACAGTCCCGTTGTCCTAAGAAGAGGTGATTGATGAATTAGCCATGAGCTGGGGGTGGGGACAGGGGGCTGAGGGCAGGGAAATGGCTAAACAGATTCAAGGAACACTAAAGCAGGCCAAGAGCTGGAGGTGAACTGCTGGAGAGATCTCTGGTTCGAAGGCCAAAGATTTCCAGGCAGAAGCCAGAAGGGCTTTATAAACGTAAATGAGTGGGTGGACAGAATGGATCAGCCATGTATTCAGAGGTCTTGAGATTCACTGACCCTCTTTAGCACCAGATGCTGCTTTTAATGCACATCTGGCTGGTGGAGGAGTATTTCTGTGTAAACAGACTGGGAGATGGATCTCATATCCAGGCTGGAGCCGTTTGCCCAGTACTGTACTCGTCCTAGCTGGAGGCTGGGATCTTTTTGATCGTGTCCCGCATGTTGTACTGTAGTGGGATGAATCACTTCCTGCCCCTGCCCTTTCTGCCTGTGCTGCATCACGGCACTGCTGCTCTGGGGCTGGCTGCTGCAGCCCCGGCTGAGCTTTGGTGTGCTGGGAGCCCGTGTGGCGCCTGCTCGCACGGAGCAGGGGCTGCTGTGCGCTAAACTGCTGTGTCATCCTTCGTTATTAATGACCGAGAACCACATGACACAAACTTCTGGGAAGCTCCAGCAGATTCCAGGAAGGGGTCAAGGAGTTCAATAAACAGTTTTATTAGGACTTGAATTGCAACCAAAAGGCTACACATTGACTTTTTTTTTATAAAAACCTTTGTGAGTGTTACTTGAATTTAGAAATCCTGTGAATGGCAGCAGAAGCACACAGGGTTTTCTTTTCTTCCTGCTGGTTTTTATGTCACTGCCAGTTCACAGTTGTCCTCCATAAGGAAACCTGAGTGCACCCTCCGTTTACATTTTCCAGTTGCCTTTCCAGCTTGTTGGTAAACTGTAGGGTTGTCTGAACTTCAAGGGCTGTATTCTTGCCTCAGTGGTACTGGTGGAAATTCAGAGATGAGCAGAGGGATCCTAGGCTGCCCCAACGTCTCAGGTGGCTGCAGCACCTGGTGTGGGCAGGTCACCCGTGCTGGGACAGCAGAGAGAAACTCCAGGTGAGTGCAGCACCTCAGTGGGGTGCAGGTTCTCGTTCAGGATGGCAGATCCCATGTGAACACACATTGCTGAGGAACCTTGGAAGGAGAACGTGTACCCAGGCCGAGGAGTCGTGTGGCTGGGCACAGGACACGGGGCCAGGCTCAGCAGGCACATGGCCACCTCTCAGTGTCCCCAGTGCAAGTGGCACTAACTGGCTCTGTGCCCTGGCAGCAATCCCACCGGCTGAGTAAGTTGGTGCTCTGTGAAAAAATACTTTTTCGGTGAATTGCCTTTGCTAAAGGAATTGCTTTTCCATTATCTCTACCACACACTGGTGAAGACCAAGCTGCAGTTCTGCCCCCTGAACATGCTTTCCATTAAAGTTCCTGGCTGCACTCCTGTGTTTGCTCCTGCTGCCATCAGGCACTGGGAGTTGTCTAGCACAGTGTAAGGTATAAATGGCCCAATCTGTGCATTCACCAGCTTGCCTGTACCAGCAGAAATGGGAAACAGGAATTCATCTCCCTTTCAAAGGGATCATAAAGCATCCATTATATTAATATTAATGAGCATTAATGAGCATTGCTATTTCACAGTTACTAATGAGTATTGAGGTACAGAAATTAAGGGTCCAAGCCAACATATTCTGACTTAAAATTAGGGTGCCTTTTGGCCTTACTAAAAAGTGACCAAGTTGCTACTTGAAATAAAGAGCTACAACCAGAGGCTGTGTGTGCCTCATACTCCACTGATCTGTCCACAGGACAAAATCCTTAGTGCTGGCTTTTTTTGGCTGTTTGCTGCAAACCACGGCTCTGTGGGAGAATGTTCAGCAGTTCTCACACTGAACAGACAGACCAGCATTGCCCCCCAAAAAGGATGGGATGTACCAAAGCTCTGCACTGGGTCCCTCCCTGGGTGCTGCAGCCACCCCTGGGGTGACACACGCCAAGTGCTCAGCACTACATACAGAGCTACTCAGCAGTCTTCAATGGAGGAAGTGAAAAACACTGCATCTGTTTGAAACAAATGGGGAATTTTAGGGAGGTAGAATGGAATTACCCAAGCTGGGATCTGACTTCAGTTAACTGGCCTTAACTCTTGCAAAAGCAGCCTCAAATTTTTCAATGATCACACTGGTCAGAAGTGCAGCCTGACCTCTTGTCCTAGGGATGGCATTCCAAACATCCTGGTACCTCCTACCGTGGGGAGGTGGGCTGGCTCACTGCTGACTCAGAGAAAACCCTGTTGCTAATCTCTGAAGCTGCTTCCACAGCACTTGGAGTTTCTCAAAGCCTTCACCTAAAATGTGCCATCACTTGTTGTGGCTGTTCCAAGGTTCCTGGTTAGAAAAGCTTTCTGTCCATGGCATTTCCAGTCTGCTGGTGCTGCTGGAGGAAGGCCATTCTCTGCAGCAGTTCTGTGCCATGCATATTGCTCATTCCTGGTCTGATGCACATTATCTGCACAGGCTCCCGGAGTTCTGGGCGCTACAGAAACTTCACTTCATGTAGAAGCTGCACACAGACATGCAGAAGATGCTTTTTCATGCCAGACAATTTGCATCTTAGGGAATGCCTAAAGCTGGGACTGGAAGGTGTAACTGTGGCATATCCAGGGAGCTCTGAACTTCTTTGGGGAGACAGAGGCAACAGGAGCACACAGAGAGAGCCTTCAGCTTTCTGAGCCTGGGAGTGCCTGGTTCTCTGCTTACCAGTGAGGATGGGGCTGCAGATCCCCTTACACAAAAGCACTTTGCTTTGCCCCAAAATGTGAACCATCTCCCATCAAACTGCACATGCACAGTCAGCCAGTCTCACAGGTTCTGAGGATTCCCAGCCCCACAGGAAACAAAGCTCCAAAGGCAGCAGGACTGAGTGGTGCAGTTCTGTGCCTTTCTGCCCCGTGCTGTCTGTCCTGGGGGTGAACCACAGTGGATTTCCCGTAGTTGGGCATTCCCTGTTCTCTCTCTCGTCTGCTTTCTGTGCTAGTGAGTACAAGGCCCCTGCTCCTCAAGCTTTTCCCTTCACAGATGCATTCATAACATTTCTGTCTGACAACTACAGTGAAGCACAAAATGTTAACATAATTTAGACCTGTGTCTTTATATCAGATCTGGTGGAAAGCTGCCCGGTGCTTTGAAATTACACTGATGGATAAAGAGACGTGTGTATGTAAGATATGTAAACACAGCACAGCGACATAAATCCCATTTCCTTGGGCAGTCAGGTTAAAGATAAGAAATCTGGCAAGAAAGAGTCACCACAGAATGCTTTGCCAAAGATGAGGTTGGCATGAAAATGGAGGAGATGGCAAAGGAAAATTTTACACTTCGCTGGATAACTATTTCTCCCAAAGTTTCAATCAAAATGTTTGGGCAGGATTTATTTGTTACAAAAGAAATAATATAAAATGAAACTTGATTTTCTATCACTGAAATTTCCATGGAAAGTTTTAAATCAGCCCCAGTTAGAAAGCCCAAGAAAGCTTCCAAGCAACAACAAAACCAGACAGACTGATCTCTTTTAGCTGGAAAACATAAGGATCAACAGAAATGTGACATGTGGGAAAAATATACATGGACTGAGGTGAAAGTTCTTAGGAAGTGAGGACCATTCAATAAATGGCTTTGCATTTGGGTGACAGTGAAAAAAATTACCCTAAGAAGTTGTCCAAGCAACAGTGTCCTGTTTATATCTTGTGGTCTTATGAGTAACTGACTGGAAAAAAACAAGAATGAAAAGATAACAATTACAATAAAATTAAATTAAATAAGCTGGTGACTCATTACAGAGCAGTAAAAACAAAAACAAGATCATTTAGGTCCCAATAACAACAAGAGAATTAAAAGGAAACACAAAAATGGCTGGACTGATTTCCTTATATATACAATCAACCACATGGAGAGAGGAGAGGAGCAGAACCCATCACACAGTGATGCAGTGGAAGGCAGAGAATACAGGAAAAGATGGACTGTGATGATGTAGGACTTCAACAGTGTTAATCTGAGAGGGACAAAGCTTTTTCTGAAGTGCCATGGAGGGACATTCCTCTCCACACATCCTGGCAAGGCACCCCACTGGAACTGACAGCAGGATTTATCCCACACTCTTGCTCCATAAATGACTTTTATTAAGCAATATTGTCAGGCTTTAGAAAAGTGTTATCAGTGAAGACCCATCCGTGATCTCCTTCATAATTCTGATAAAGGCTCAGGGCTAATCCCTGAGTAAGTGCAAGCCAAGGAACTCTTGGAATATTTAAGCAAATGAGCTCAATTTCATATGACTCTGCTGGGACAATTAGTGAAGTTCCTGTGCTCTCAAAGCACAGCAGTGTTTGGAACTGTGCTTGGTGCTGTTCACAGAAATCTCACATGGAATCAGTCCTGCATGGCTGCAGTGCTTCAATTTAGCAAAAATCCTCAAAGATTTGTTCTGAAGGAAAAAATGTATTATACAAAGGAGTACCTTGACTTTTCAGTGCTATTTAATTATCAATGCCAAAAAGAGGCTGAAAAACTCAGGGTAGAATATCAAAATTCCCAAAGTGTGAGGTCATTTGTACTGGCTCACCTCTGAACACATTTTATTTCTCTGCCTCTTTTCAGATATTCCAGTGTTGTCACTGATCTCTAAAGTATCCCTTCTTCAGAGTCTGAAGTGTGATGGAGAGAGGAGCACGGGGACTTTTGGGCTGGGTTGGAGTTATTTGTGATAGAGTTTACAGACCTTTACCTTTGCTGCAGTAGGAAGGCTGACCTGCTGTCTCTGAAGCTTTAGAAATTCTGTGTAAATATATCTTGTTTAGTTCTGCTTTAGCATTGCATCCAAAGGATAAAAGGCACTTTATAAACACAAACAGAGGGTGTTCATTGCACTAATAAGGTAAAGTAGTATCCTGGAGGAAAACAAGACACAAAGCAGCGAAGTGATTTCCCCACTTTGCTCTGGAAGCCACTAGGAGAGCAATAAATAGAATCTAAATCTCCTGACTGCTTGTCCTGTGCTTCAGCCACGAGACCAGGCTCCATCTGACAGGCGCTGCCTTCTGGAGTGAGCATTGTTGTGTGCACAGATGGTAAATCCTGGAGCAGAGTAAACAGGCCGAGCAGGGAACAGCTGCACATGCCTTTGTGACAGGCACCTCGGCGTGCCCCCCACGGCTCCCACCCTGCCCTGTCCCCGGTTTGCCGAGTTGTTTACAGCCCGCTTCCCTGGAAGTCAGCACAGCTTTTCACAGCTAGTCCTTCAGTTCTTGAAAAGTCATGACTCAAGCCTTTAACTGTTTGGCTGCCGTGCTGCACTCTGGGCTGCCGTTCCGTGCTGGGGTTGCCTGTCCCTGGCTGGGCAGGAACGTTCTCCCGGCTGCTCCTGGCACCGGGAGCTGCAGCCGCCGGGGTGACACCGAGCTGCGCCGGCTCCAGGCTCGCCTGCCTCCGCCGGGCTGTGCATCGCAAGGCTTACAGGGCTGAGCAAACACGTCCCTCACCAGCTGCTCAGTTCTTTCACCGTGGAAGATGCTGCTGAGGCCACGTAAGGCAAGGCCACTCTCAGTTTTTGATTTGTACACATGGGCACCTCCCTAGGTAAGAAGTTGTCTCTTCGGTCAAGGAAACTTAGTAGGAAACATTTTCTTGTCCCCAGCTTCCCCAGTTCTGGCTTACCAAAAGATTGACTCCGACCCTCCTCCTGTTGCATTGGTGTTCATGATACAAATGTTTCCTGTGACATGGAGTTCCAGTTTGCTACATGCATGCTCCAGTTTTGATAAAAGTGTGCTGAATTTAGACTTCTAAAATAGTGCTCTAAAATAGTGACTTGCCAGCTGGGCTTTATGCTTTGAAATGTCACTGCCAGTGGCATAGCAGATGCTTGCAATAAGCTGACAGCCCAGATTTTCCACTGAGGAGTCACTCATGAATGCTGCTGTTGTAGCAGAATCTGACAGTTCTCCAGCTCATAATTCACCTGTAACCACCACTTTGCTTTGCTTTAACTGCTGAAGATTGTGTCCCAGGTGATTATAAAAACTGAGTTTTATTTAATCCTCAAAATGTGTTCAGTTTGCTACCAGACAAATGTAGCAGCATCAGTCCTTGTTGGAAGATTAAATAAATTGTGATAAGAGAGAAGAAAAAAGTGAGGAGCTTACAGCTATGAACAGTGCAGAATTTTTCTTAGAGGTTATTGAAAATTCATTGGAAACCACCAGGCTATAAAATCAGAGTCTGAGTTCTCATCGTCTTTGCTGACACAGAGTCAGTTCAGCATCAGCTAGGAGGGATGGACTGAGTCCACTTTTTTCCACCTCTTCCAACAACCCAGCAAACATCCAGAAGTGTCAGACTGAAGTGGCGTGTGCCAGGCTGCACATCTGGGCAGCAAAGGGGAGGTGTTCTCCAGGAGTGCTCCCCTCTCCTTCCTGGGGCCCTGGGGAAACCACGCTGCACACCTTGAGCAGGACATGCCCCCACACAGGGAACAGAGAGGGGCAAAGGTTCACCTTGGCAGGACAGAATGGCTGAAGAGAGAGGCACAAAGGGAGCCAGGATCTCCTCAGACACAGCAGCCAAAGGAGGACGGTAACAGCAGCAGCTTCACGTTATCACAGAGTGTTTATTACTCACCAGTGTTACACACTGCAAAGCTTTTGATGTCTGCTCAGCTCAGACCTGGAAGAGCTGCTGAGCCTCAAGTTGCATCTTGATTCCCAGCTTGGCCAAAGCCTGTGCTTGACCCTGACATGTTTGAAACTTAAGCTATATAGTGTCATAAACAGGAACCACTTGGTTTTAAATGCAAGTATTGAGAGTCATTTTATGACAAAATGGTCCAGCAGGATGTTCTGGTATCTCTGTCCTTATAATCCTGGCCCTGCCAAATGAACTGCTGAGAAAATGAGCTTGACTACCAGAGAATAAGATGTGTTTTATCTTGCAGATATCAAACCTGCTGTTTTAGTACCTCCCTGAAATTTGTAATGGGTTTACACCGCAACGATGGCATCAGGCAGTAAGATTGGCGGGCAGTTGAAGTTCATTAAGCAAATTAAGCCACACTTGAGGAGTGTTCTGTGACAGTGAATCAGTCTGGGCCTTTACCAACACACAAATGTTGTGGGGAAAAGTGTTTTTAACTGGCATTTGTATTCCAGCAGATATTTTAGGAGAGAGCTGAACTGAGAGCAAGTGCAAGTGCTGCCATGTGGTTTGGGGTGCCGGGGTGTCACACGGGTGCCCAGTGAGCTGTGATTTGTTTCTCTGCAGCCCACGGGGAACTGGAGTCATTTGCAACACAACTAATTCTTGTTTTGTGCAAGGCAAAGCCGTGAGGGAGAGGGGAGGAAGCAGCAGGCATACATCAAGCACTCTTCAGGCAGCGAGCCTCTGCCAAGGGGAGATAAGGAGAAATGAATTAGCTACTCTGGAACCAGCTCCACTTCTTCTCAAATAACTTCGGCTCTGTGCCTAGTGAAAGCACATCCTTGCTTTGAATGTCTTGTTTCCGTTCCATGTCAATTTTCTAGTGCTGAACTAATTTGCTGAGGCTCTGCTAACGTCCCTGCCAGAGCAGCCTCCATCACCCTTATCTTTATTTACTCAGAAACATCATGACAGTATATTTTAGCCCTCTTTGCCTTTCAAATTATTTTCAGCAACATTCGCCATCTATCCCAAAAGCTGCTTCCTGCACGGGGATACATCTCAGCAAGAGGAAAATGCAAATGCAGCAGTGGGTCCTGGACACGTGTTGCACAGTGCTGCTGACAGGGGAGTGAGTGGCTGGCAGGCCTGACCTTGGCTCAGCCAGCAGCCTGGGATGCCAGCAGCACCACAAAGGGCACCGAGCCTGCAAATGGCCTGAACCTGGCACTGAGTGGCCCCTGCAGGAGGAACATGCTCTGCCTGAAGCAGTGAGGATGGTCCTGTCAGCTCTGAGCCACAGCTCTGCCCTTCACGGGGCTGCACAGCTGGCTGAGCCTGGCAGGTCTCAGCAAGGGCTCTGCACTGCTCAGCACCAGTCTCTCCTTCGCCTTTCCAAAATTTGGGCTGGTTGTTGGAGCTTTCTAGCCAGTAACTGCAGTGAGAAAGAGGAGCATGCCTTAAGTGCTGGGCCAGTGTCATGAGACAGGCCCATACACAGCCCAGGGCCCTTTTCTTGCAGAACCTGAACATAGTGGCTCCACATAATTTATTTTGAGCTCTTTAGTCAGTGGAGTATTTAATCATTTTGTAATTACACGCTGTCCTTAGGTTTATCCATTCTGCCCATGCCTGCACCTTTCTCCTTGGACCATTTCCCCTGTGCAGGTCTGGGATGTGGCTGCACAAGAGCATCCAGGCTGGGCTGGAGGAGGTTACTGGAGGGCAAAGGCTGATCCCTCCCTCCCTCCCTCCCTCTTGGGCTGAACGAGGAGCCTCCCTCAGTGACGCAGGATGATCCTGCTCCTAGAGCTCACCCCAATGTCTCCCTGGCAGGCAAATGATCCCTGCCAGGAGCACAGTGCCTTTCAAGGGACAGCACTGAAGATGCTCCCTCCCCACAGGCAGAATGTCTCCAGCAGGATGAAGACATGGGGCCCTTCCTCTCTCCTGGAAGCTGAAGATTTTGGAGGGAGCCTGTTCCACCCTTTTTGGGGACTCAGCCCTCTGCAGCTGCTTACCTTCTTCTCCTTCCCTGCTTACTTATGACACACACTGGAACGAGATTTAATGCTCCACTGCTTAAAACATGTGCAGTGTCAAGCCCTCCTGTTTTATTCTGTCTTTGGAATAAAGTTCAGGGTTACAATGATTAGAGGTTCTCTTCGGTTTCCTGTTAAATCGTTTCTAATTATACATCTCTTTTAATCACGATCTCTTGGCTGATGACAAAGGGAAATGCAGTAGGTTTTGGCTTGGACATCACAACTAATGGCTTTCTAGTAGTTTCAGAACAACAAGGTACCAGTGCCACCTCTTGTTAGCAAAATCTGATAGCAACAAGCCAATGACTAATGGTCCAGGACCAGCCTTGCTCTGCTCCACTGCTGTCACATAACGTCACTTTCTTGCTTAGCTTATGGGGCCGTTGGGGATGTTGGACAGAAATTTTTTACACTTAGAGTACATTTGTAATGTTGAAAAATTTTGGAGGATTGTGCAAAGCTGGATCTGGGGACAGGGAGAGCACAGGGGTGAGCATGGACAGCAGTGCAAGTCACCCTGAACCCCAACATCAGCCCTGAGCACCTGTACAGAACCCAGGGATCTGAGCCCTTGCTCCTCTCAGGAGACACAGGAGACTCCAGGAAAACAAAAGCTCTTTTTTCTTGCTCTTTTAGATTGGCAGGGAGCTCATGTACTCCAAGGAACAAGAGTATCAAATTTGAATTGCTGTTTATTTCTATCACAGCCATGCCCAAAATCTTGGACTGAGTTTGGGACCCTGTTGCCATGAGCTGTTCAGAACACGTCAAGAGAAACTACAGCATGAATGAATAAAACAGAAGCAGAGAGAAAGAGAAACAAAAGTAGAAGGAGAGGAAATAATCTGAATGGGATGAGAGAGCTGGTGATAGAGTTTGGTCAGGAACACCCAATATTGACCCCACACCTCTGGAGCAGTCAGTCATACACTGACTTTGCCACACTGCCCAGCTCCTTCTCGTGTTCAGAAAGGTGCCTGTATCCAGGAGTTATAGCAAAGTTATTGCAAGTTCTAGTCAAGGCTTTTCTTTTGTACAATGCCAGAGCTCATTCCAATGAGAATGGAACAGAATCTCTATTTCAGCATACTTTTGATGTGAACACTGATGTTAATCCAAGAATCTGTGAAAAAGTAGGAACACTTGCTTTAGTTTTATAAACGGATGTAATCCCCCTGAAATTAATAATACAGCTCATCCCAGCTGCAGAATCAAATGTACATTCTCTGCTCTTTTAAGATCAATACCATTATTTTGTACCATGTCTTTAGGATTAATTGGCTAAAATCCCTATGCTGTACTTTTGGCAGCAATCTCCTTGGCATAAATCTCTGCAGGGTTTATCCCAGAGCCAGTGTTGGCCAAAGCAGAGCCCCAGACTGTGTGTGCTCGGAGCAGGGTCCCTGTTTGCTGTTTCACTGGTGACAGCAGCAGCCCAGCTCCCTGCCTGGGGCAGAGATGCTGAGCAAGGCAAGCAGTGTTAACAAGGAAGCTGCTCTGAGCTCAGGGAAGCCTTGTTTGCCTTTGGCCTGAAAGGCTGAGCCTCAATTCTGCTGCCAAGCCTTGCAGCTCTCGCCCCATGGACAGACGCACACGGCTTTTCCCATCAGTTTCATCAGAATAAAACTGTTCTGTGGTTTCTTGTTATAAACTCTTTACAGGAGCTAATTACTGTTGGCACAGAATTAACAACCAGTTGTATAAGTGAAATTTTGCTCATCTCTGGATCCTGGCTGCACTCACAGTACGGTGAGAGGATTGTGCTGCCCAGCTGTGGGTGCTACCCATGGGTGCTCTGCCACTACAACACCAACCCCTCTGCCCTTCAGGTAGAACTTCAAAATCCTCTTTTGCTTTTTCAATAAGCAGGGGACAAATCCCAGCATCCTTGTCAACGTTTCCCCTCTAAAGAAACTCCATTGCAATGCTCAAGGCTGTGAGCAAACTGCAGCAGCCTGCAGATGCTCTGGCACCTTTACCCGTGTGCTCCATCTGCTCTGCTCCAGTGGTGTGCAGGGCTGCAGGGAAAGAATCCCTTTCAGGCTGGTTTGCTGCTCAGTGCTGAGCAGGTGTTTTTACACCATTCTGAACCGTTGCTTTGACTGTGGAAATGAAGGGAAAAAAATCTGTCCTGTGGAGACCAACCTGTGAGGTTTGCATTTTATTTATGGGAAAATAATTCAGCAGGGTCAATGGGGCATTGGCTTACAGGATGCCCTAGCTCCACTGATGAGTAATCTGCTAATTAATAGCTTTGGAAATGCTGCCAAGATGCTGCCAGAGTGATTGCAGCACACCAGCAGACCTCGCTCAGCTCCTGAGCAGACATTCTCCATAGCAAGCAGGGGATGAGCAGGATGGCCTCTTACTGCTCCTTCCAGTCTGTTTTGTAGGCCAAAAGATATTTGATCTTGTATCTGTCCTCAGATATAGATCTTTATTTCTATATTCCTGGCATCATGAGTCTCAGCAGCTGAAAATCAGCCCTGACTTCTATCTAAGCAAGATCTCTGTGTTTTCAAAACAAGTAACAAAAATGCAAATAATCTGACAGCTTCCTCTTTGGCCAACAGGAATTCAGCAAATAAATCTGCACACCGTGCCTTTAAACTTAAGAAGTCTTTGTGCTAAAGCTGAGGTAGAAAAGCTACCTGTCCAAACAGAAAATAATGAGTTTATGCACTATGGCCTCTTGTTCTATATCTGAAATCAATACTGATCCAAACTAAATCCATCAGTCAGACATAGATACTTGAAGGATTAGTTTTATGGGATTCCAAGTTATATTGCCAGCTGCTGTCTACCAGGAAGGTTGAATATTGGGAAAATCTGTTCTAAATCTATAAATTAATTTAAAAACCCACAGGCCCTTGTTCAGTATCTTCAGTGCAACACCTTCATTGGGCATTGAGGATGTTGGACTGCAGATAGAACACTGTTCAGTGCTTTCTGTCCCATCTGTTCAAAATTCACCCTTCATTTTACATTAAATGTGCTGTTTCCTTGCCAGACCTGGCTGCTGGGGAAAAAGAATTCAAAACAGAGAAGAGTTGTTGTCTGGGGTGCACATGAATTGGCCCAGGTTATCCCTTAGCCAGGGCTTTGCAGGAGAGGGTCAGCCATCTCGGTGTGTGCATGGATGGAAATGTGCCCCTCAATGCCTCCTTTGCTCCTGTGCTGTGCTTGTGCAGGCACAGAGGAGCCAGCTTGTCCTTCAGACCATTACAGTGCTTGGTGTGGCACCTTTTCCATGTGTTTCCAGATCAAGAATGGAACTTTCCTGGTGTTCTCAGTGGGTGTGCACCTCATGCATCCTCAACCACTTCTTTCCTCTTTCAGTAGTGGACGTGGGTCCAAGTCCCTTATGACAAACTTTTCATTTTTACCATTGAAGTGCTATCTTTTCCTTCTTCTGTCACCTTCAGGAAACCTGTTACCCAACTCTGGGTGCTCTTAGAGGAAGCAAAGATTAAGTAATAGGCAGCAAGAGGGGATGTATGACAGTGCACTGAGAAACTGCATCTCTGAGGGACAGCAGGTTCCGTAAATGCCACCCGGAGCAGGGGACACTGGAGGCTTCCCTCTCTCAAGTTCCTTTCTGGATGCTTTCTTCACTCCCTCGGTGTTTGTTCTCCTGCAACAGCAAGGAAATGAAGAAGAGGAAGGAAAGGAGGCAATGAGCACACATCTACGGAGGGAGGGGGCAGATGAAGGTGCCAGAGGTGCCCTTCAGCTTGTGCAACTGTGCTCAGCCACCAGTGTCCCAACAGGGCACAGGGGCAGCTTTCCTGTCAGCCAAGAGCCTTGAGAAGGAAAGGAGAAGTGGGGCCCAGTGGGTTACAGGAAATCAGTAGGGACCAAGCAACGCCCTGTCCAGACAGCAGAGGCCCTGCCTGTGCCCTCACCCACCAGCTCATCTCGCACGTCTCTATCAGTCAGAGCAATTTGGGGCGTTGCTCAGCGCCGGCTAATGACGGGTATCTCTGTCCCAAGTGAAGCAATCTGAAGACCCATTCCTTCTGTGTGACTTGCCCAGAGCCCTGGGGGCAATTCCAGGGACCAGTTTTTCAGCCTATTCGCACTGTTATTTTTCTAAACAGAGTCTAATAAGGCAGGACCAGCTTCAAACCCAGCGAGGAGGGGCAGAGCCCTTCTCCACGGGCTGCAGGGGCAGAAGCCAGTGCTGCTTGGCCAGGGAGGCTGAGGCCAGCAGGGCAAGTGGCTGCCCGGTGCCAGGAGCCCCTTCTCCCTGGGCAGAGGAATCTCTGCCGTGCACAAGGAAACCCTCGGGCTGAGCTCTCTGCACGTTGTGCTGGACCCCGAGGATCCCGTGGGTATGAATCACCTCCTGCTGTGGACCTCTGAGCCAGATGAAAACCCTTCCCTTCTCTAGAGGCTCAAGCTGTGCACAGTTGGTTTGTGGTAACTGCTACAACCATGCTTTTGAATGGCGAACCAGAATTGCATTTTTTTGCCTGAAATTACATGATTTTTATGCACTGCCGTATTTTTGCCAAGTGTCTGAGCTTTCCAAGTGCCATGGCAATCAGGCCCAAAGGAAACAATCTATTTGTTACTGTTGCATCTGCCATCATAAAGTTTAAAATGGATGTGGAAACACACCTGGAGAGCCACTGTCACGACAAAAGATGTCAAACCTTGTATTCTCAGTGTCTTCTTAGATCTTTTTGTTATTTAATTGTGTTGGCTATTGTAATGCTTTGAAATTCTTGCTGTATTGAATTGTCAGGGACAGAGCTGAAGATTCAGTTTCTGGGCCTGAAGAACAGCCTGGTTTTTGCAGAGGATGGTGTGTTGTGTTATGCTTGAGCTCCCTGCTCAGTCTGCTGAAGCTGAAGGGCTGTGGTTTGAAATGAACTTGTCTGCAGCTTAGGTTTCTGACAAAAGAGATCAGTACTGCAGGCTGCTGGAACACCAGGCAGCTTCACCTCCCAGCAGAGCCTGCAGGGCTCAGCTTCCTACTGGGAGTGCTCAGCACCTCACTGACTGAAATCCTTCCATGTGAACGTGTGCTGAGACTGGCGACCACCCCGGCCCAGCTGGGCCCCCCTGGGTGATTGGTATGGATTATAAACGTGTGGGAGAGCCCCAGTGCTCCCCTGAACTCAGCAGTGCTGGGTGCAGCACGGACACCAGTGCCAGAGCTGGCCCTGACCAACAGGTTCCGTGAGTGTGGACCTTGTTTTGCACCCGGGAGGATTTGGGGGTTTGAAATGTGTCAGCCCCAACACTGCCATTCCACTGAGTCAAAGGCCCCAGCTGAGTGGGTGGATTTTTACAGAAGGCCTGGCTAATTTTTAGACCATTAGTAATGTAGCTGAGGAAGATAAGGTAATGAACAGTGTGATCCAGTCTCATGCTGCAGAGTGCAGAGAGTTCAGCTGCAAGAGTTAAGAAAGAATTCTTTTCCCCATCTGAGCCATTGCACAAGAGCAGAGTTGCCTGAGCAAGGGGACAGCAGCAGGAGCCGGGTATTGGACATGATGTGGTTTATTGATGACCAGGATGGAAAATGCATTTCTTCTTACACAGATCCAGAAGTGGGATCTGTGTAACTGGCTGAGGACAGGCAGCCTTGCCCTTCAGCTCCTAGATGGCCAACAAGGAGCAGTAAGAGAGGAGCTGCAGCCCGGGCTGGAGTTTATCCCCATCTCTCTGTGCTGAGAATGGGAATATTGTCCCGATGTTGTCCATGGGGCTGCGCCACGGTGGTGTGAAACACCTTCAGTGTTTGTCAGCGCTTCACATAGGGGCAAAACACCATAAAGAGAGGGATTGTTTCATATTTGGATGCATCAACTGCAAGGCTTAAAATACAGGATTCTTTCCTCAGTGTGGTTTCAATGGATCAGTGTCATCTCTCAAAACAAGTGATCTGGATTTTTCTGTGATTGTAAAGCTGCCAGAAAAGTACAAAAATTGCCTTTACTTTCTATTCAAATCTCAGAAGTTTTCTTCTTAATATGTGCATCTGTGATTGAAGGCAAAAGTTATCATGCAGATCTCTAGACATGAAAATGGTGTAAATTCAGCTCTAATTTCACCTTCCAAAGAAAAGGAAAAGGTAGAAATGTTGAGTGACAGAGTGCACAGAACTCCCTACATTAAATACTTTATTAAAGACTCCATTGGGGCATTAATTTATTTTAATTTTTGCATGCGGTGCTGTGCAGATCCCAGACTTTGTCACTGTCTTTGGCCCCACCAAATACATCAGCTAATGCTCTCTTTACACACAGCACACTCACAGGTGGTTATAGGCCTGTATATACTGTTATAGGACTTTTTCTCTTGAAGTCAGATTACAGCACAGCACAGGTAATTAAACAGTGATCTCTATACAAATTAAAAGGGTTGGTGCATACTTTATTTTGGAAGTACAATTACAGTAATTTCAGTGGATGCTGACTGCATAACAGCACGCTCAGAACCCGGGGCCGATCTGGGGATGTGTGAGTGCTGCTTGCACATGCAAATGTGAGGCTTACTCACCTCCTGCCTTTGAAGTGCCACCGCTGCACAATCCCCAGGGAAATGTGCCTGCACTCCAAGGCTCCCACATTTTCAAATGCTTTGGGAAACAATACTTGAAAATTAAGACTCTTCTTCCCATTTCCTGCTAAGCATCACCACATCTGAGCAATACACAATAGTCAGGTGAATAGATGCATTTCCTTTTTCTTCTTGCCAGGTTGTGCCGGAGCTGCCCTGGCAGCCGCGGCGGGCACAGAGTGGCCCCGGAGCAGCTCCTTGTGCAGTTTGTTACTGCCGCGTTCATTGCAAGCGCTGTGCAGGCTGCAGGGGAGCTGCCTCCAGTGCCCAGCCCCTGGCACACCTGTGCCCAGCCAGGGCGCCCAGCACACGCTGTGTGCAGCCCTGGAAATGCTTTAATCTGGTCATGCTGGGTTTGAGCCTGTTGGGGATTTAACTGCTCCCCACGCCACTTCCCCTGTGCTGAGGCGGATTCTCGCACTCACGGTGTTCTCTGCTCATGACCAGGCTCCAAGCCAGAGCTGGAGTCCAGGAGCAGGGAGAGGAGCACGGCAGGCTTGCCTGGGTGGTGGCATGTGCGGCAAGCAGGGGCAGCACAGGGTTTGACACACTGCCTGTGTCCCAAAGTCTGCTCTCAACATCAGCTGGGAGAGGCAATGTGATTCCAAGGCACTGCTTACAAAGTAGGTCAGTTGAATGCAAAAGTGAAAGCAGATGCACCATGAGATTCCCACGTCTGCAGAGGGAGGGGATGTCGGGCTGTAAGTGCAAAAAGCCCCAGAACTCATGTGTGGCTCGTGTTTTCCGGTGAGTGACAAGCGCTGCCATTCTGCCTAGATGGGAAGTGGCAAAATCCAAGTGCGGGCGTGGATGTGAGAGTGCAGCCTCCAGGAGGGGCGAACCGCGAGTGTTGGTGTGCGCACACATCCCCCGGCATCCCCCCGACATCCCTCCGCATCCCCCCGGCACCCCTCCGCATCCCCCCGGCATCCATCCGGCATCCATCCGGCATCTCCCCGACATCCCCCGCCATCTATCCGGCATCCATCCAGCATCCATCCGGCATCCCCTGGCATCTCCCGGCATCCCCCGGCATCCATCCGGCATCCCCCGGCATCCCCCCGACATCCCCCTGCCATCCCTCCGGGTCGCTCCCTGCCGATGCCACCGTGCCGATGCCACCCTGCCGCGATGCTGCGATGGCCGCAGGTGCCGCGGCGGGGCCGGGAGGAGCCCGTGCTGTGCCCGGTGACCGCTCGGTGCCTGCGGTGACAGGAACGCTCCCTCCCTCCCGGCCGCTTCCCCGAAGCCGCGGGGCTGCGGGAAATCCCCGGCGCTGCCCGAGCCCGGCCCCGCCGCACCGAACTGTCCCGGCAGCTGCCGGGGCCGGGGAGGTACCACGGACAAACGGACAACGTGGGGATTGTCTCCCTGTGCCTCAGAAATGATTTGTTCATACAGTCATTAATTTATATTAAATCTATGTGTGAATTTTAAACTGAACGCTGTGGCACGGATACTCTTGTAGGATGTCAGCATTGCAATGCAAATTAATTTTTCTTACTTCTGAAGTGGAGTCCAAATTTGCATTCACACGGGGAATTAATCAGGAGGAGCTTTTTTCTCTGAAAAAAAAAAAAAAAAAAAAAAGTCTTGAAACCCACAGTTCTATGGATGTCCCAGGGCACCACAGCACGACGGGACTGAGATATTGGAAACGTGTCACTTGCCTCAATCATTGCTTTCAGAAAGTCAGAACACTCTGAGCATGAAGGCTTTCTTCATATTAAACCACTGAGATTGATCATCTGATTTTAAATTTCTTCTAGACAGCATAACGTATTATTAAAGTTCTCGAGGGAGTATTAAAAAGAATTCTTTCCCCGGGTATGGAGATGTAGATGTGTTGCTGTGGGGTAAGGTAAGGTGAGGTGTGCTCTTGCTGCACAGCATCTGTGCTGTGGTTTGCCTCATGGTCTTGCTTTTACCCTGTGGGGAGTGAGAAGCTCCCCGAGGATGAAGAGGAAGTATCTAACTTGAAACATCTTGGTAAGCACCAGAGCAAAACAGTAATATTTTTATTTCTCCTTAATGACTCAAGAATATTTTTAATTCTCACACATCTAATGCATGACTGCTGTCAAATTCTGACTACAGCAGCGTCCTGTGGCAACGTGCTTCTCTATTTGACCAGAAAGAGCTGTCAGAGGAGGTGATGGATGAAGAGTTCAAACTTCAGTGCTGGGGGAGGTCAGCCTGTGAGTGATGATCTGCCACTGCCTCAGCTCATGAGCTGTTTGCATAACTTTGGCCCAGGACAAACCCAGGCCAAAGATGACAGATGATGCCATGTAAGCTCTCCCAGTTGGCTCATTCCAGTCTGATCCAGATCATCTGCACCCCAAGGTCATGAGCACTCCAGAGCCGGTCACTGGCAGGGGTGACAGGCTTGGTGGCCTCCCTCCCACTGTTCTGAGGGATGACAAAAGGGAGGGTAAACAAATGAGAGGAGTTCTCTCCCACTCATGTCCTACTCTGAAGCTTCAGCAGGAGGGAAGAGAAGGGGTGAGAGCCTGGTGAGTAACACAGGCCAGTGCTGCTCCTTCTCAGAAGCCACCACCCAGCTGATGGCCCTGGTGGGCATGTGACTGCTGTATGCACAGATGAGAGCAGTATCACACTCTTCTCAGGATTTAGCCACTTCCTAAATTTGTGGTTTGGTGAGCAGAATAGAATCTTGTGTTTGATGGCCTCAGAAAGTGACTAAAATTAGAAATAGAGGTGGGTATGTTTTTCAACTTTTTTGGACCGAGTGTCTTGGCTGGCATTTCCCCATTCTCCTCTTTCCTTGCTCTATGAATTAGGTCTGTTTGATCTATGGCTGGCATTTCCTCATTCTCCTTCTTCCCTGCCCTGTGGATTAGGTCTGTCTGATCCATAGAGAGCCTTTCTCCTTGGCAGATGGTATCAAGCTTCACTAGATCTTCCTTGTCCCTCCCTGTCTCTTCTCTTTGGTTTGAGATTCAAACAAAAACAGGCACCGAAGTGTCACAAACCCAGATAACCCAATTTTCATCATTAATCATCCCTCCTTTTTGCCTGGCCTTCTCTGGAAATGATCACATGGTGGAATCATGGTCATGGGGGAACTGTCTCAAGGGTTCTGGTAAAGTACCCACCCCTCTTCCCTGTGGTCAGGCTTGGGCTACTCCTCTCTGCTATATTTTCACTGCCAAAAAACCCAAAAAGGAAACCGTTAGGTCAGCAGCCCAAAAAATCAGGGAAGGAAAAGGCTGCTCAGGCGAGGGGTCTGCAGGGAAAGGAAAGGAGAAGGAAGAGCCCCTGCACCCAGGCTGTGACTCTGTGAACGCTGCCACAGGCGCATCCGGGTGTCTTGGCTGGTGCATTTCAGTGGGTGGGGAAGTTCAGGGTGAGGGGGCTCCCTGTTGTTTGTCCACACTCTAGGGTTGGGAAGGGCCTGGTGAATAATTTTTTCCTGGTGCTCACACCTGCTCCCTTGCTCAGCGCTGACTGTAGGAGAGCCACGGCCTCCCTTCTTTTTCCTCTTTCCCATTTACTCATGATCTAAGTGTGGCAGCACTGGTGGGTGTAATCTGCTCCTAATAGTCGTGTCTGGGAGCTGTTGCAGTTCAGCTGGTTTCCTCCAGATCCCCCAAGGCATTATTTTCTTCTGGGCCTCAGGCAAAGCCCGAGTGACGCCATGCCAGGATCCCCTGCTCCCCCAGGGATGCTGATGTGCTGGGCACTGAAGATCTCACCTCACATCTGCAGCGAGGCCCCCTCCAGACGTTGGCCTGGACACCAAAAGATACTTGAGAAGATATTTTTCATTCTTCACCCCTATCATTGTCCATCTGGGTTTAATCCCTCTGTTCTCCCCATAGACCTCTACCATCCATTTTGTGTGGTAAATCCAGATATTCAGTTCTGCTCTCTCCTGCCTCTGTTTCTGTCAGAACCCACTGGACTCTGAGCTTAAACCCCTTGGAGAAAGGAGATCATTTTAGCCAGTCTTTCTAAATCTCTGAAATTTGTGCTCATGTCAGGACCCAGCAGGGAAGAAATTTCACGTGGATGGGGCCTTTGCTGAAAGAATGTAACCCATTTCTTACCTTTGCGACCTCGTATTTTGGGAAGCTGCAGTTTGGAAGCAAACAGCAGCACTAAAAATAAATGTTTTGCCCTCATCTCCACAGTGTTAGTATAAAAGGGTGGCTGAGTGGGTGGACTGACTCTTCTGTGTTCCTTTTTCTTTCGGTTCTTTTTTTGTTTAACTCAAGAATATGTCCCTGTCATGTTCACGAGGCCTTTTCACTTCTTTCTTTGTTCTCAAGCAGGACCATTCTTTCCCCCTTTCAGGCAGCCTTGGCTTCAGGCATTAAGATGCAGAGTGAGGGGTTGCTGGTCTGATTTATCAGTGCAGCTCCTTTGCAGTTGTTCTACCTCTGGAGCACCAGTACAAGTCTCCCCCATTCTCCTCCCTCCTGCCTTATCAGAAACCCAGCCCAAGACCCGTAAGGGCCACCTGCCAACACATAACTCTGCTCTACCATGGATGAAGCTCTTGATACTGCCTTTTTTAACTTGTTTTTCAGGTAGTTCCTACCCTTTGAGCAGTGTCATTTTTCAGACTGTCATTTACAAAGTTCATCGGGTCTCAACCGCAGCCTCTGAACTGAAAAAGCTTATATGCCTCATTTTTGTGGGCTGGAGTAAAACAGAGCAGAAATTTCCAAATGCTGAATGTTTTCTGTCCTAGAGAATTCCTCTAGAAACTCCTACACAGGGACAAAATACTGCTTCCAAAGTTTGGGCACACAAACGTCATCCTTCTTGCATGAGTGGCTAAGCTGGGATGTCCCAGTGCCAGAGCTGGGTGAGCTCCAAGGCACTCTGGTGTGGCTGCACAGGGTGGGCCAGGGTTGTCAGAGCGGGGGCAACAAATGGATCTTGTAAAGGACATAAAATCTTATGTTTCCCAATCAGAATCAACCTGTAGGAAGCTGCAAAATCCCTTCGTGTGGAACATCATGTCTGCCCATAATGAGAATTGTGGCAGCCTTTTAGCACAACACTGTGCTCTGTAATTAGCATGTGGCCTTCTGGAAGGAATGAAGACAAGCCCTGCTGTGGCAAAGTGCCAGGCTTGGCCTTGCCAAGCTCCATCCCCAGCTCCAATGCCTCAGTGCCCTGCCACTGAGTGCTTGCTGGGTGTGTGGGTGGTGCAGCACATCCCTGCAGGATGTTCTGTGGCAAAATGGGAATTCTGAGCTCCTCTGAGGCAGAGGGGCCTAAGTTAGAGCAAGGAGGCAAGAATCATTGGGTTCTGAGGTCCAGGGGTAATGCCAGTTCCAGCTCTGCTGCAGGAACCTTTCAGTGTCCAGTCACTTGTTTTTTGGTCTCCTCCCAGAGAAAACAGAGGTGTGTGTTTGGTGCTCTGGGAATCAGGCCCAGCAGAAAGGACAGAAGGTCTCCTGTCAGTTAGAACACAGAGCCTTGCAGTGAAGTAGAAGATAATCCCACAGAAATGTACATGTGTGTGGAAGATTTTGGAACAGCCAGCTAGAACAGAGAGGTGACACCTGATCAAAGACAACAAACTCCATCATTTAAGCTGGTTTTGTAATTGTAGTGTTCTATTAACAAGCAGATATTGCTGGAAGGGCTGGCTGTGCAGATGTTACACATCTGCACACATTAGACCTCTGGAAAGTGTCCTGGTGATAGCTCATTCCAAAAATGTCATTGGTTTCCTAGCTTTTCTCTTGACTGGATAAAGGAAGAATGCTTTTTCCAGGGTCATTTTTGGTGGAAGTGTTTTCTGGTTCAGATCAAGTGGACCAGGGGAGACACACCCAACAGCAGAACCAGAGCTCAGTTCTCCTGGTCAGGATGAGCTCCACAGCCTTGTCACAAGGGTCACTGGTGGAGGAGAAGGACAATGCAAAACCCCATGGCTTTGCTGTTCACCTTCACTCTGATGAGTGTGTTCTGTGGTTTCTAAATTCCTTTCCAAGGACAGGTCCCTGGGCTGGTAAAACCTGGAGGTTTGCATGGGAATCTCCTGAACAGCCCCAAAGGGATATGGTTCATGACAGGCCTCTTGCTCAGCTCCAAAATTCAGGGAAACCTGAACTTTATACAGGGGAGAAGAAATTTACCCCCCAACATGTTCTTCCCTGGCCAACTCTGTTTTCCACCCCCACGAGCAGCAAACTGAAGGATCTTTTATGAAATGCAGACTTTATGGGTAACTTGGTTATTGATTGTTCAGGGGGATATTTTGTCAGGATGTTCCTCTATGACCTTGGGGTGGGGGGAAAACAGTGGCAGCCAGGCCAGCTAATGAATGATTTCATGTCAGAGGCTGTGGTTTAAATGTACACACTTGCACTTGGTCCAAACAGCTGTAAATGCTTTAGGAAAGGTGGTATCCCCCCATTTTGTGGAAAGAGAAACTGAGGCACAGTGCAGCTCAGTTATTTGTCCAGAATCACTTACTGCTGCGAATAGAAAACACTGTTCAGGCTCATGTGAGAATCATTAGATAACACTTATTATTAAGGAAATTCATTCCTGTCTAGAATATTACTGAATTTTGAGATCTTAGGAACAGATAAACTCTCTAAGTTGGGCAAGAAAGTTCTTGGTTCTCCCTTCATCTCTCTGCAGTATGTAATGTTTTGTTAAAACATGGCAAGAGCATAAACTAGAACATAATCCTGTCCTTTCCTCCTTTTCCCTTCTCTTTCGAATTCCATGGATCTGGCCTTATTTGCCCGAACCAATCCCTTGCACTTGTGGCAATCAGCAGCCGTGGCCGCTCAGTTCCGTGCTGTGTCCGGGGCTGCTCCCTTCCCGCAGCGGGGTCTGGGTGCTGTGTGTGCACT
>WAAE01021265.1:0-13223 GCA_013400495.1 Nicator chloris
GAAAAAAACCCAGAAGTTTTATTCGGTTATGTTC
The DNA here is from genome assembly GCA_013400495.1 of Nicator chloris. NCBI lineage: Eukaryota > Metazoa > Chordata > Aves > Passeriformes > Pycnonotidae > Nicator > Nicator chloris. Next base: position 35 of record WAAE01021265.1, read on the forward strand.
TTTATTTAATAAAGTTAATGGTTGTTTTCTCATGCCTTCTGAAGCTCTGCATGAGATAACATTTTAGGGGAGAGTGACAATTATAGAACGAATAACAGGACACTTCCTCATACTAGCCCTGCTTGTTGCATGACAGCAGTGCTGGAAAGCTGTTCTGGAGCTGAAGCCGCAAGCTGTAAGTGCAGCAGGGACTCAAAGCAGGTTCATTTTTGTAGATAATTTGGTGGCGGTAGGGAGCAGCGGATGGCCTTATAGGAATACACATTACGCACTCCCTTTGGTTCATGGGAGAAGAAAGTTGATGGAAGTTTAAGCCAGATTAAAAGTCCGACTGAGGAAATGTGTGATCACAGATTGCCTTGTATTCATTTCTTCTGCAAGCCTCTTTCTGACTCTGTTTCCTAATGCACCAAAGTAAAGAAGATGTTTGTTCGAATAATATCACAATAATATAATATTGAATAATATGACATACGACAGCTTCTTCTCTCTGAAAACTTCCACACAAAAAACCTACCTGCCCTTACTTTCCAGCTAGAATCTGGATAGATCATTTGTGCCTACACTTCAAATTTTTCCTCCCACAATCTTTTTTTTTAATGAAAGTGAAGGTACAAAAACTGCTAGATAAGCTATGTTGTCCTCCCCTTATTTTTCTGTAAATGCAAAGTCATTATAGCTTTCCTGCCACCTCAGCAATATGTTGCCTTTCTATTCCTTGAAAAAGCTGGGCATTTGGCATACAGTGTGGAAGAGAAAAAGTAAGAAAAGGTGCCTTTGCAAGGTTTATTTTTGTATGGGCAAGCCAAACTGCTACAAGAGAAGATGAGCTATCCAAGGGTTCACTTGGTGTTTGCCCATTGCAAAGTGAAACTCCAAATTGCAGTTCTCTCCTGATTCCCTCTGGAAGATTTGGCTTTGAACACCAGGAGGGTGCATAAAGCTCATATTAAGTAAAGTGCTGACTTGTTATTTCAGCTAACTTGATGGTAAGACCTACTTCATTTTTCAGCTTGAGTTTTTGCTTCAGGGATAATATTTTTAGAATAATTTCTAAGGGCATCTAATATTGATGCAAGTGGCTGTTTAAACTTTTTCATCCTTTAACTACCACTGCATTTTAGCCTGGGATCCTGAAAAGTAATGGGTAAGGGTTAGCATGGGCTACTAAAAGATGTGTAGGGAGAATTCAGGCTCTTTGTGTCACAACTCCATTCGTAAAATTAGTGGAAGTATTGCTCCAGTAGTCATCCCAAGAGTCTAACAACAAATTTTCAGTTAGCTTGTAAGCACTGCCAATGCCTGTGATCCACAGCACAGCCACAGAACTGTAATGGCAGCATTTGGTAAAGGACATACCTATTCATAAAATCTCCTGGCACAGACAGGAGTAACATTTAGAGTTGAAAAATTAGGGCATGCAGGTGAAGACCAAGTAAGCTGCTCCAAGTCATAATTAGGGCAAGGTTCTTGGCCTCAGAGCAGCCTAACAGGGACAGCTTCACGCCATGGTATCCTTTCCCTCTCTTTTTTATTTCAGAACACAGAAGAGACTCTCTCCTGCTACTGACTATAGGAGATGTCAGAAGCACTCCCCATTCCCCTCTAACACTGGTACTTGCTACAGATCCGACTGCAAATTCAGTTCTTGTATCGTAGTCATGTTCATGGATCAGCTGGAAAATCCTAATTTCCTACCTTTTTACTCTGTATGAAGTCCTGTATCAGATAGATTTAGATTAGATATTAGGAAAAAATTCTTCACCTTTGATGACAGTGGTAAGATGCTGGAACATATTGTCCAGAGAATTTGTGAAAACTCCATCCCTGGAAATGTTCAGTTCCAGGCCGGATGGGGCTCTTAGCAACCTGGTCTAGTAGAAGGTGTCCCTTCCCATTGCAAGGGAATTGGATCTAAATAACCTTTAAGGTCCTGTCCAGGTCAAATCAGTCTATGATTCCATTTTTCAAGAGTTTATATTCTGCCCTGCCAGCTGACCAGACTTACTGATCTGATCTTTCTGCTCTCTAATTGGTCCAACCCTGTGCTGAGGACTAATTTTTCTTTGGTCTCGGGTTTGTGTTTCCCAAGACATGTCAGATGAGAGCCTTTTTTTCCCAGTGCCCCGTGCTGAAGCAGAAGAAAGAGTCGAAGCCGCCATTTCAGGTTTTCTCTTGGTTGTTTATTATTTCTTATCTACAAATTCTTTCTGTNATGGATGACAAGAAGGAGGACAAAAAGGACAAGGACCACACCCAAATCCTCCATGTTTTTCTTTTAACCCCTTTCTAAAAATCCTAATATTCTACATTTACACCCTGTGATTACTTAACTACTACTACTACTATTTTTCTTACACTCTCGTGACTTGTAACTCATTTCACAAGCTGAAAGCTCTTCCATGGACTGGATCCAGGATGGTGTCTCTCTGTGGCTCTGTGCAGGGGGGTCCCTGACCCCCTGCCAGGATCTCAAACCCTCCATGGCAGTCAGAGGAGTGCCCTGGACTCCGACACTTTGGTTTGAAGGAGAAGGAGTAAAGGAGGGGAATGCAGGTAACTGTAGTCGATTAAACTGATTTGTGGCAGAGTGACAGTGAATCTCCTTCTGCACCCTTGAGAGTGGGTCATTCTGTTTGAAACAGGACAGAAACAGATTAGAAGGTTTTAGAAACAGAAGCCCCACCTTTGTAAATGCCCACACATATAGCAATCTCCTGTGCTTGAATAGTACCACTTGTAGCCAGTGTGAGATTTACAACATCCTCTAGGCCAAACAGTGACCCATGAAGGATGCTCTGTCTTTAATTTAGCAACCAACCAAGCTGTGTCTGCACTTTTACAGAAAAACCCGCAACAGTCTTTATGTGCACAATTGAATGTGTGTGAGCACAAGCTGAGATAATTACTAATGCTAAGCATCACTTAAGACTGAAATATCTGTGTCTGTATGATACATGAGTGCCTGAAAGATTGTCAGATCCCTAATCAAAAGTCTTTTGCCTTGGGGGCTGCCAGTATTACTCTGCAGTATTACTCATTCTGGCAGGTAGTACTCCAGAAGCTCACAAATGCAGGAGACCATGAAAAATTAGGGGTGAAGAAACACATTTTTATCCAAAGAAAGCAATATCAGGACTGCCATTGTTCTGGCAAGCCTTGAACAGGCTTTCAGAACAAGCAGGTTGGAGACTAAGGTGCTAAAAATCAGAAAGGATATCCTTGCCAGCACGGCATGATGAAAAGCAATGTTTCTGTATGTAGAGGAGTGTCTCTGCTGTCTCAAAAGTAAAATGTGGCTTAACATTTCAGATAGTGGTTAGAGGGAAAAAAAAAAGTGGTAAACCCATAGGTTTTATATATATGCCCTTGAAGTATATTTTTTTAGCCTGTTTTATCATACCATGCTTTTCTGCTTCATCTTAATATACACAAGAGAATTTTTGGGACTGTTGAGCATGCAGATTTTCCTAGGGGATGATTGCAAGGTTATTTAGCACAGGTGTTTCTGTAATTGTACAACACTCCCTATTCATATGCCCACAAGCTTTTATTCCCTTGTGAATGATGCTGTTGTCTAGTATTAGAGCACCAGGTTCTAATAAAAGCTCAGATAATATTGCTTTACAGTGACCTCTTCTGTGAGTCATCTTTCATTTCATGAATGCATGCAACTCAGGGAATAGGTGCTTCTGCACTACATATTATTTATTTAAACAAGTATGAGTGCAGAGTTTTCCCACAGATTTTGTTTCAGACATTAGGATAGCTCACATTCCAGGCTATATATACTGTGCAAAACATGACAAAAAAAAAAACAAAACAAAACAAAACAAAACAAAAAAAAAAAAAAAAAAAAAAAAAAAAAAAAAAAAAAAAACACAGAGAGAATCCCCTCAATTCTTACTGTTACTGAAACGGTCAGGTTGCTCCCCATGTTAGGCTACATCTGGCACATCCCCACTGAAACGCATAACTCTGTGCTCGAGGAAGCTGTGGTTATACTGTTGCCATGCAGATTCCACGCCAGAGGGGCTGCATGCCCTGCTCACTGCATTCAGCACACACTTCTGCCACGTCTGCAGATCTGAAACTCGTACGTGTAAACGAGCCAGCAGGGGATAGTAGGTCTGATTCCTGACACCCCTCTGAAACTCTAGGACACCTTTCTACATTTTCACTCATACACTTGACTACTCTAGCCCAGAGACTGTAGCAAGAGAGAAACAAAAATTACGGGGTTAAATTTGTCTGGGTTTTATTTTATTTTACAAAAACACATATTTGTAAAGACCACCGTTTTAAGGGCTGTGATTCTAAAAGACAGTATGATTTTTTTTCTCTTTAACTTATGCCAAGCACATAGAAATTTGTGAAGCATCAACAGGATCTGGCTGGGAGGAACATCTCTGATTATTATCCCAAGAAGCTGAGGCTACAGTTATTGAGCTGCCTTGTGTTCTGATATCTGCTGCTGCTTGGTACCTGTTTTTATAGAATGGTTTCATCTATTATTAATTTCAGATTTAAAAATACAGAAATGCAGCAAAGAACTGCCTTCATTGTTCTTCAATTCTTTTGTATTTTCCTATGTAACTCAGATTTAGTCGACTGAATAAACACTAGTTCTCTAAAAGGATTAGTTCTTCCCTCTTCTACTACAGAGGGAACCTCCTGATTTTGGATTCAAGCAAGCCTGCTTAATTACTAATTAGTTTTCTTTCCATTTCTTCCCACATCAGTTGTGTCTGATAGTGAAAAATGCTTAGCAAGTTAACTTAGTACCTTTGCTAATTACTCAGTAGTGCTGTGCTTCGATTTATATTTTTTTCAGAGCTTTTGAAACACAGTGGTTTTGGTAACCCTTTCAGATGCATTGCTCCCATTCTTGATAGTTTTCCTGGTTGCCAAAAAAAAAAAAAAAGGAGTTTGTGGCCTTTTCTTGTGGTATAAAGTGTTGGGGGTTTTTTTGTACTGTGCACTGAAGAGGAGTGAGATATCAGCTGAGGTTGCATTCTGTAAAGGCAAAGTCAAAGATGCAAAGCCACACAAAATGGCAGAGATTGACAGTGGAGGGCAAAACACAGCCCAGAGTGTGACTTGAGAAACCAGAACTGAAGGTGACCTTCCTTTAAGGAAGATTTTGCAGTTTGGCTTCCTAGATGTACTGGGAAGTTTCCTAATCCAACTGCAGTTGGATTTTGAAAAGTATTGTCTGGGTCTCAATTCCCCAAGGGTCTCCTGATGTATGGCTGAGATCTTGCATGTAAAGACATAAGTCAGGCTTAATGGAGACTGGTTTGCTAATCATGACATTTCCTATTACCCATCTGACTGCAAACATCACTGGGGGGAAAAAACACACCAATAACTGTGTTAGTAAATATTGGAAAGAACAAAAATCTGAAAGTAAACTTAAAAATCTTGACCTGAAAGAGTAAAGAAAAGGAATGGGGAAGAACATGATAGAACAATAGAAACCGTCCTTTTCAGAACCTGGCTGTTCTGCTGTTGCTGTGATTATATTATGTTACATTATGTCATATGCATATGCCTTTCAAGTTCTAGACACTGCACTTCTGGGAATTACAGCTGCTGCCAGAGCTGTGAGTCCTCACGTGTATTGTGTATTCTACTTTTTTTTTTTTTTTTTTGCGGTAGCAAGAAGAGCTCAGAGGAGCAGGTGATCTGTAACTATGAATATTGATAATAGAGGAGAAACAATAGAAGAAAAATCTTACACAATTTTTAATCAGTAAAAAAAAAATCCTGTTCTCCAGATATTTTCATCCATAAAAGAAGTAGCCACTGCTAAGCCACTTAATTTCTTATTCTTTAAGCCATTGCTGGCCTCCCAGTCCTATCTTTTCACTGGCAGAGAAGAAAAGGGGAGCGAAGAGCAGGGGCAGATGGCCACTTTCAGGAGCAGCCTGCTGGCTGCCCTGCCTGCAGGAAGAGCAGTCCCTGCTGTCCCAACGGCAGTCACTGAGCAGGGCAAAGCCCCACGGGTTGCAGCAGGGAAGGATCACAGCTCTGCTCAGAGACCCCTGCTCCTCAGGGATGCTGAGTGGCCAGCATGGAAGGGGGCTGAGGTGCTGCACAGCAGTAGCCTCCAAGCTGGATCCTTTTGTGCTGAGCTCTGTCCAGGATTTGCACCACGGGGATGCACTCCTAATATCTGATGCCAGATTTTTGTTATAGCTCTGGGTGAAAGGTAGAGTCTTCCTGTGTTCAAAGCACTGCAGAAAAGTAATTTTAAAAGGCCGCATCACTCCACAGGGTTGAACTGGGGAGGAAGGCAGAAAAGTGTGCTTATGATGATATGAAATTTAGTAAAGCAGTTTGAAAGATGAGGAAAGATGGGTGAAAACTAGGGAAGTCGGAAGTTGTTGCTGGAACTCAAAGAAAAGAAATCTCTGTTCAGAAACAAAATGATAGTCTGGAAAATAGAAAAAGTTTTAACAGAAGGCTCTATAATGTCAGGAAAAGTTACATTTGAAAGCAGTTTTTCTGAACTGATCAGAACTCTTTGAATTTGCAGAGCTGTCACCTTCAGAAGGGCTCAATGCACTGCAATTAAATGACCTGAAGAATAGAGTAGTACTTAAAGTCAATTGCATTTCTGAAGAGCAATCCTGAAATGAGAAGCCCAGACCCTGTCAGCAAGTATTGAATAAAATGAATGAGACCTGAAGAAGCTGTATGACAAGAAGGTGAATTTGTGAAAGCAACTAAAACAGAAAGCCTCAGCTGAAAAGGCCTGTGTAAGAAAATACTCTGCCTCTTAATCAGAAAAAGAGTCTTTGAAATGGTTATTAAAATCAAAGAGCTCTTCTGTTAAGAATGCCTTTATCAAAATATCCATCAGAAAAAAAAAATGTCCTGTAATGTTTAAGCTCTGGGCAAGTGCTGAAATGGTAAGCATAAAAGTACTTCACGAGAACAAAGTTGAGTGCTCCTAAATGCAGGATGAATCCTAAATGCAGGATGCAGGCAGGCATGCTTTTCATGCACAGTGGAAAGCTCTCCTGCAGCTTGTAGGACTGTCTTTGATGGCCTCCAAGTATAGTCAGAATAGACAGATACCATGTATGGCTGGCTACTCTGACTATTTGAATATGAGCACTCTCAACATATAGGCAGTTTCCTCATACATGCCTTTCTTCTTCAGCCTATAATTAGGACTCTGTAGTCTTAGAGTTTTACAAATCAGGTATTCAAAGCAAATCAGTTTCAAAAATGCGCAGTGGTCCCAAGACATCAGAGCAGGCTATTTATCTGTTGCTGTGAATATCCTATGGTATCCCTTTTATAAATGTTATTTCACTAGAATCACTGCAAATCCATGAGCTTCAGGTGCATGCAGGGTGGGCTGGCTCCTATCTTGTTGCTACTTTTTTAAACTTTTTTTCTTTTTTTTTCTTCTTTTGTTTTTTCCTTTTCTTTCTGGGGATGGACAGAGATGGGATCAAAGTTTATTAGGCCAGAAACAAAGTTGGCAGGAGAAGTCTCGAACTGTCTTCAGCCTGCCCCTTCAGTTGAGAAAGAGTCATGATGCCCAGCTCTGCTGACCCTGCTGCCCCAGGACTCGCTTCTCTAAGGAGCACAGAGAGAGTTCTGGGGCTGGGGCATATTCAAGCATGTTGTCAGGCAGATATCATCATGGCAAGGAGCCCATGTCACACAGCAGTCTGTGAAAGGGAATGAAGAACCACTACACTGTGGTCTCTGTCTTCTCATTTTGCTAATCTAAAACCACACCCCGTGCTTCCACAACAGGAACTTCACTCTGATGCTGAGATGCTGCAGGGCAGTAAGCTTTGCTAATCAGTCACTGTATTGTTTGGTTGTGGTGAGTGTGAACATGAAGAGATTTTTGGGTATTTCTGGCTGGATGCTGTGTGACTGAGAGGTAACAGGGAGGGTCTTCTCTGCTTGGAGAAGACATTTTGGCTTTGTATATTTATCCAAAATGACATGAACAACGCAAGAAAAATCAGACGTGTTCTTTTGGCATTGCAGCTCCTAACAATATGATTCATCCTAACATATGATTCCCCTATGCAGAACAGTACCAGGGTTATTTTTTTTTCCACAATAGATTTCACACACATTTTTTCACAATTATCGTGCCACATGCAAATTTTTTATTCTTCCCCAAACATAGGCCATTTATTTCCAGTTACTTGGGCAATAAGCAGAATTATACTTCTGGGAAAGTATAGTAACTTTGACCTTGGGACTGTTCAGACAACCTCTTGTGATCTCAGCGAATTGGCACAGAGTTGTTTTTCTAATAGTCTGTATCAGTCAGGTTTATGAATAATACTTCTGCAACCACTTCGTCAACTCAGTGTTGAAGAAGGACATGTTCAAGGGGCAGTGCTACTTTCAAGACTGTCTCATGCTGTTTCTCATGTTTGGCACAGATAAATTCAGACACGCACTTAGAAGAATGTTACTGTGAATAAAAACTGGGACAGTGGATTCCTAAACCTTAGCATTCCCCAGAAGCACAACCCATCTGTTTTTGGGGGGGTTGCAGCTTTTTATGGTTTCGATCATGAAGTTTAGACTTGCAGAAGGGATGTGGAGTGACACCAGCCTGAGGTCAAGGAGTGCAACACTACATTTTATGTGTGTTTGTAGCTAAATTTTTAACAGTCAGGCACTATGATTCTACAAATCTTGTATCTGTTATAAATGAACTGTCTCCCCTGTCTTCCAGCATCAGATTCAATACCTCTAGTAACATCAGCTTCCACACCTGCCTCAGTAAGGCACCACCTGCCTAACTGCCTGTCTCATCACTTTAGTCTCCTTTCTGACATTATTAGACTTTTTATATCTCTGACTTCTAAAAGTGGCCACCTGAGGCTTGTTCTCCTTTCAGATGGTATAAAAACACTGGGGACAGAAACTCTTGGTGCAAGACATCAGGAAAATGCATGTAATTGGTTCATCATGGTGGTTAAATAAAAATGTCTGTGCATGCTAGAAAGCTTTTATGATTGTTTCTGAGTAGAATGGAAGCTTGAGTAGATTGCAAGCCAAGAACATTTTATGGGACACCTCTACCCTACTTCCACATTATCATTATTTCTACATGCCAGTAGTTCTCAGACCATCTGAAAAGTCAGGTGCAATTTCACACATGCAGGTATGTAATAGAGAGATTTGATGTACATGTGCAGGTGAACTGGCTCTAAGTCACAGATGAAAATAAAAATATTCTTGTGGTGTAGGCAGCAGCTCTGTTACACTATGCTAAAACATAAGAAACCTTATGGTCCTGACAGATACATAAGGGTCTCATCCTGCTGGAAATAATTTGAGTTTGTGAATTACACCTCATTTCCTGGTTTTATCTTTCTTTTTCCTTTTTGCATGACTGAGATGGAAAGTATCAAAGAACACATGGAAAGTATCAAAGAGAACTGACCTTGTCTAACTTACAACTTATTTTCCTCAAGATGTTCTTAGAGCAAATGATGCTTTCCCAGTGTAACACTGAAACAACTTTCTCACTTTAGCACCCTGTTGTTTTTCCTTCATAGGTGCTGCTATTGACATCTGCAGGGAAAGCACAGGAGTAACCCAGAAAAGGTAAGTCTTTCTCTCTCCACAGGTGCTTTTTACATTGTCCTTGTCATGAGACCACTAATCTATTTCTAAAAAATGGCCCTAAAATTTCCTTGGCCTTTGTAGCTATTGCTTCTTGATAATACTTTGCCTATTTTTTTGAAAATCATTTAATATAGTCTTATTTCATATAAAATTCCCAACTGACTTAATTTTAAGTTATATATTTACATATTTTCTTTTCCTTTTTTTTCCTCTTTTTTTTTAATATCATATTTAGAAATTCTGTATGTTTTTTATGTCAGATACTCAGTTTTCTCAATTTTATCTGAGAATTCTGCCCTAGTCAGTTCCAGGCCAATTTTAGGACATAGTGATCTAAGCCCTACACCACAGCACAATATCTGCTTCATATCTAACTTGTTATCCCTGTCATTTTGCATTCAGTCTCTCCTAAAACACAGTCACAATATTCCTGAGCAGCTTGACTGAACTCTGAAGATACCCTTGCTTTGAGTGAGAGGTTGGGCTCCAAAGATGTCCATTGCTCCCTTACAACCTATGCATATCATATTACATGTAGTCAGAGAAAACAGCCTCTAACTGGACAGACCATGTGTCTAAAGTATAAACTGACTTTTGGATAAGTCAAATGTATTTATGCATTGCTTTCAGAGTCCCTTTTGGTGGAGAAAGGGGGAAGCATTTAAGATATGAAGTCGTGTAGAGCTATTTACAGCATAAAAAGCATAGAGGATTTTCTAAATAAAGAAACAGTCATCATGTTCTTTTCAGTTTTGAAGCACTGCCGTGGCTGTGAGATAGAAGAAATACAGTGTTGGGGACTCCTGAAACCAATTGTGGTATGCATTTGTAGCACTTCAGATGTGCCTAATTTGCTCTTAGTGTTGTAAGTAAGGAGGTAGCTAAGAAAATAATGCCTATATGCACATGCAAACATAAGTCTTTGTTTAGCAGTAATAGCAGAAATTGTGACAGTGGCTAATAAAAAAAAAAAGGCACCACTGACAACAAAATGCCATGAAGAATAAAAAACTGTGAAACACCCTTTTATTAGGCAGAGGGAAGAGTCCAGTAGGAGGTAGTGCAAACCTCTGAGCAACAAGGTTTATGTAGTGGAAAGATCTCCGGTAAATGTTTGTCTTTTGGAGTTCAACATACAGCAACGTGTTTTCTGGACTAAGTGCATGATATGACTGTATGGAGAGCTACACCTGAACTTTGGACAAGATGCAGTTGCCCAACCAGAATGAGAGATAGGACAGTTGGTGCAAAACGGGTTGGCACACAGCACTGAAACAAAACCATGATGAGTGTTTGGACTCCCTCCTATCTGCAATATTTTTCAAACTCTAATTTCAGAGCAGAATTTTTGCTCATTTTCTGTCATCCAGCCCTTTCCAGCTCATCTTGTACTGCTGGTATACTATCCAAGGCTTGAAGACAGGTTGAGACAGCAGATGTTGCTCAGCTAGGAGAAAAGAAGCCTCTGGGGAGGCCTTATTACAGGGTTAAAGTACTTAAAGATGGCTTGCAAAAGAGATGGAGAGTGGCTTTTTACACAGGCAGATGGCGATACGACAAGGGGGAACCATTTAAAACAAAAAATTAGATGCTAGGAGGAGCTTCCTCGCTGAGATGTTGAGACACTGGTACAGGTTGCCCAAAGAAGCTCTGGATGTCTCATCTCTGGTAAGGAACCCAAGGCTAAGTTGGATGGGACTTTGAGCAACCAGGTCAAGTGGAAGGTGTCTCTGCCTAGGGCAGCAGGCAAGGAGCTACATGATCTTTAAGGTCCATTCCAACCCAAACTGTCCTGCAATACCATGATACTAAGGAGTTACTTTTACTAAGGGATACTCACATTGGCAGCATGACAGCTCTCTAAAAACCTTCTAGAACTGGCATAAGCAGTAAAACCCTGACAGGTAACTATTTTATTGCATGCCTTTCTCTGGGCTTTCCTTGGAAAATTCCTTATGTGTTGTTTTTCCAGACATTTCTTGTCAGCCATATGAACAGTTAGGATTGTCTCTAGTTTGTGCTTTTGTGCTCCCAAATAGACTGTGTTCTTTTAACCTTATTAGAAAGGTCTGTTCAGAAGCAGATGTCATCTACAAAGGAAAGAATTGCATCCTCAATTTCACACAGTATGTCCTAAAACCTCTAGCTTCCTACCTTCTTTCAACAGGCAGGTGAGAAATGTAAAACCACGGCTGCAGATGAGAGGTTAGTACCTTCAGTGACCTGCCCTAACCTCTTCTTTTACCTTTGGTGTAAGGAGACCACAGCAGAATTTATTTCCATTCTTACATGCTGCCACTGTTTTTCCTCTGTTCTTTCTACCCACTCGTGCAAAACCACTGTGCACCATACGGATGCCAGCTGAGTTGACACTGAACATAACACATCACAGGTTTTATGAGCTGTGCTCCATTTCACACTGGTTAAAAACACAGAAAACCAGGTTTATTTATACTTACTTGTATAGAGAGCCAAGAGACACTTTAAAGGCAGGTGGGCTTGCTGAGAGGAGTAAACTAGGTTTTGAAAGCTCTTTGCATGATAAAATCTCTTGTCTGCTGCAAACTCCATCCCCTTTGTATGGATAGATCCAGGACAAGAGTGTGGACAGTCACTGAAGTGCCTCATAAATCTGCCTGGAGTGTATTAAGAAGAGTTTTGCATGAGTGATGCCCATATATATACAAGTCTATGCTTTATTAAAGTGTTTCTTTCTTTAAATAATAGAGCACTGTGGAGGAGAAACTTTAAAAAAAGCCAAACTTACCAAAAAAAACCCAAAAATAACCCCCCATCAGCTTACAAAAGATCTACTTTTTTTACATAAAGACCACAGATATCAGGCACTACCTAAAACTACTCATGTACATCTGATGTCTTACATAGATAATTACAAGGTGTTCTGGCAGAACAAGTTCTAATTCTTTACCACTTAATTCCTTAACTAGGAATTAACTAGAACAAAAATGTGTTCTTTGTGTAACTTAGGTGAGCAGATGTTTGGCTATTTTTGACACAGAGATCTTGACAGATTTACATATAGGGCTGGCTGATATTGAGCTGTCTCATTACCTCTTAAATGAGCTTGATCCTATCAGAATTTCAGATATATAACATAGCATAAACTACAGAAATGGCATGACTGTGAGGAAAAAGACAACTTTTTTCTCTTGGGAACATCTTGCATTGCCATCTTTGTAATAAGCCTGAAGATCCAACTAGGAACACTTAGCTAACTGGGAGAAAAGGCATTGTTAGCGCTTAAGTTTTAATCCATTTCGAAGGAGTTCCTCTCTGCAGCTATCTTCAGAAAGCTCAGGGAGTGTCCTGTTTGCAATGAAGGATGCAGCTGTGACACATTGCCTTGAAAACAGCGATTCCTGGTATTCTCTTATTCAGTAATATACACATATGTATGTTAAAACAGTGACTCACGCTTGAGAATGGATAGAAAGCATAAGCATGACAGAAGAGAGATTTCAAAGGGCAAGTTTGTTTGTTTCCTTTAAAGGTAGTCTTTTTGGTGGTGGAGAAAAAAGTTATTGCTTGCCTTTACTGACAT
>WAAE01021268.1:0-20837 GCA_013400495.1 Nicator chloris
TATATATATATATATAAAAGAAAATAATTCTATTTAAGAGAAGTGCTTATGAAGCTTGCATACCTGAAGTAAATCTGAAACTCGTGAGAAAATATTTGCTAAGAAGTTCCCATTGGGATCAGAAGCCATTAGGTGCAGAATTGCAAAAATGAAGCCACTTCTTTTTTTCCTCAGCGTGGATATACTTCTTTAGGTGGCCTAGGGCTTGGTGGAGGAAATGCTGGTATTCCTTTTCCTACAAACTGCAAAAGGAGATGCTGTTTTAGAGGTTTTGGCAAGTCTGAAAATGGACTTTATTCTTCCTCATCAACTTTCAGTTTCTGTGCTACAGTTCTGCATTCTTTATGCTTTGACCCTTGGAGCAGTATCTTGATTACACTTTGTAGGATGTAACAGCTGAATTGATGCAAAGCTTAATTTATTCAAACCTAGCTTTCTCTCTTTAGGTATTGCAGTGAGGCTATGATTTCAGATAAAACAGACTTTATAAACAGGAAAAACTGCAACACCAAGGTTAGTTTATTCTACATCCTTTATAATCTGTCCCTGGAAATGAAAAACAGCATCACTGCACATAAATGTTGAAGATGTGAGGCTGTAAACAACCAAAGATCAAGTTTTCAAAAAGGGAGAACAATTTGGAGTGAAAATTGTTGGAGACATGAAAGATGAATTCTTAAAAGCACCTGGCTTCCTAAAATCTGTATCTAATGAAGAAAATCCTCCAGGAGTCCTGTTTTGCAACTCCAGGAGAAGCAAAATCAATTTTGCTTCTCAATGCATACACATGTAATTGGTTTCTGATTAATCCACATTGCTACTACAGTGTCAGAGGCTTCCAACAATAGTTTTGTTTTTTCCCTGGATGGATGATTTTCACAGGTGAATGACCAATGAATCAGAAACATTTACATCCTGGTATCTTTTTATTTCTTCATATTAAATAAGTCATAGATATATGGCTGGATAGATTTATTATTTGGTGTAACATAAAAATAGGTAACCTAATGATAAGCAGATTTATGGTTAAGTAAATCATAGATATAATAGGAATCATATAGCTGTAAAATGTACAATATATTTGATGTGATAGATATGTTCTCATAACAGTATCTTAACAGAACCTAAGATAATCTTCTGACCTTACATTTATTATATGACATATGAAAGAATTAGGATAAAAACCATGCCTCTCATTAGATATTAAAATATTTTGGTCAAGTTTTAAATAGTATATAGGAAATTCAGGGTTAAAATTTACATTAAGCTGAACTTCAAACAGGAAACAAGATTTTCGCTGATTTATCACTACCAGTTTCTGTACTCCATAAATAGAGTTGTGTCCTCAGAACTCCTCAACAGATCTGGATTAGGCTGGAGGTCCTCAAAGATGGAATGGGAACTGCCTAATTTTTTTCCTGAATGAGAAATGTTTTGTGTTTTTTTTTTCTTCCTTCTGAATAGGCAGTTGTCATGCTGAATTGTGCTGAATGTCCCCACTAGCCAGATGGTGGGGAGGAGGGCCTATGATACGAGTTTCAACTCTTTTTAAATTAAATCCTCCTCTGGTGCTTCTCGGCTTGTTGCAGATGCACAGAATGCAGCTGAACACAGCTGCTGAATTACTGGGAGACAGAGGGGCACCTCAGGGCCCTTTTAACCTTCCCATTGTGACAGGCTGCTAGAATATACTCTCCCAATTTATAAGATGTAGCTGTGGGGTTTGTCCCTCCCATATCCACTGCTGTCACTTTCAGCTGGGACTGTATCCAACTGTTGGTGATGCATGAACTGAATATGTGATCTATTATTTAGAGTCAGGCTACTAAAGATGGTGATGTTGCTGGGTAATATTTTAGCACCTGTTTTCAAGGCAGACAGAAGCCTTCTGTGAAATGTGTGTTTGTTTTTGAATTCCCTTGTGCTGAAGTTTGATATTTATTAGCAGTGGTATGGAAACACTCCCGAGCACTTGCTCCCACCTCCACTTTGTCGTAGTGCAAGCTTGTGTAGTTGGATAGGGAATGAGGTCAGAACAACCTTGTTAAATTTGGGTATCTTTTCTAAGTGTATTTTACTAAGTTTCTAAATGTTACATAACCTGTGTGTGCAGTTTTTATTCCTCCCCCTGCAGCCTTATTGTTAACTTTGACTAAGAAAGCCTCTGAATACAGATTTAGTCTTTCAATTCACCAGTTGGGCCTATCTTAAAGTTAGGAGTCTTTACGATAGAGCACGTAGTTGCAATAGAAGCACGCTACATTAACTGCTTTTATCAGTAACCTTTACCAGCTCTAAAAATGTGACCTCAGGCCACTCTTTAAGACATAAGGAAAAAATGCTCTGTATATTTGACTCCATTTACATGAAAATTGTAGTAATACTAAAAATAAAAAGGTATATATGCTCTCCTGTAAAACAAAAGTTTGTAACAAATTCCTCCCAACCTGAAAAGCTGCCACATGCCTTCACTTGATAACATTTTTTGGCTCTGAGTCTGAATAAAATTTCACAGCCCAACATACTATGCTTAAGTGTGTTATCAAACAAATCATCACATCCTTGCCAGGAGCTGAAATCATATAACTATGTAAACATCTGTTTATTAACTGCCAGCTCCTCACTGAGTATTACCTTTGCCCTGTTTTGCTCTCACCCATAGTCTTGAAGAAGAATTTCCAAGAGAGTCTTGGCAAGCTTACTTGTCTGTAATATATGCAGCATTCCTGAAATTCTTGGCACATTAACCTTGAATCAATTCAAATGAAAGTACTTTGCTATTGCTGTTTTTTTTTAGCTGTTTATAATTTCATTGTTGAAATGTCTTTATTCTCCACCACAGACAGCTTGCTATAACGTAACTGAAAGAATTTAAAAGTAAATGGGGTGCCTTCTTTGCCATGTAATAAATTTTGGTAATCCTTCAGAAAGACATAAACCTTTACTAGGGCAGAGTTTTCCACCTTCTGCTGTATTCAGGCCACAACATGATGGTAGCTGCAGCTGGCAATGCAGAGGAGTGGAGTCTTTGTCCTGTAGCAGGCATCCTAACAAGGCATTTTGCCTGCCTTGGCCAAGACCTCCAATAGTAACTTGCTTCACAGCATATTCTAATTATAGAGCACATGTTTCTTGGCTGTCTTCTACAGGCAATGTGAAACTAGATCTTTACTTCACAAAATGTCTCTGGAAATGTGAAGCCTCCACAGGATAGGATAGAGGCACTTGCGAGAGCTTCCACATTAGCAGTAAAACTTTTACTGGAGTAGTTAGCTTTGAAAACAGCCACTGAGGGGGAAACAGAAACAGCTGAAGAGCTCTGTGACTCCTAAATAAAGGGAAGGGAAACCTCTCTGGAAAATGTGCAATTAATATTTTTAACTCTTTCAAAATAGTGCAGCTGAAGGAAGAAAATAGCAGGTGAGTATTAAATATGTGTGTGAGGTGGAAGGTATTAAAGAAGAAAAGTATGGAAGATGAAATGTAGGCTTGAGATAAGTTGAGTGCTATGGTCAGAAAATGAATTAACTTTGTCTTTCCCTGAAGGATAGATTAAAACTGATTTTCTTGAATGCTCTGAGTATACATTCACAACAGTTCAAAGTGATTGAAGGTTTTAGTCCTGTCACTGCTCTACACTGCCTTCCTCCAGTAGTTCTGGGAGTTCAGCAGTAGAGCCTTTTTTGAGGCAGGCTTTCTTCTTGGCTAGAGCAGTCCTCCTGAGCTGGGTTATCAAGAGAGGAGAATGACAGGGCCAATGCAGAACTTGGCACCAGCAGAAGGGCAATCACAGAAGCCTGATTTTATGTCAGCCTAAACAGCTCTGGTGCTGCACCCCTTCTCTGAATGTAGAATATTGGTAGGGATGCTGCTTAGGGATGGGATGACATGGTTAAATTCAAGTGTTTTAAAAATCACTGAAATATAATTTGAGACTCCCATAAACCAAAGTTCCTTAATTAGCATAATTGCACAGTGTCAAGACAGGGCTGAGCTAAGGTAATTTGAAAATGTAGTTATGTTTCTTACATCTTAACATGCTCAGAATTATAAAATCAAATGAGCACTTATTTCCTCTGGGAAAACTGTATCATTTTTCTTCTTTTAAACTTGAACTGATTTTATACACACACACACACACACACACACAAACATTTGAACTTTAGGTGGGCTTGCCTTGGGTTTTTCTCTGGAGAATTCAATTCAGAGATGAGGTGATTGTTTCTATCTGCTCTCAGTTGAACAGCATGGATGGAAAGGATGTGGAGATGAAATTTGCAACACAGGCTTTACAAATGACATGCCATTTAAAGCATGTAAATGAGAAGCTCCGGTATCATCCCTCTCTTGCCCTGACTCTGGTATACAAGAGCTCTGTAGAGGACTGTAGAAGCAGTGGTGGGTTTTTGACTTCCAGATGAAAGACAACAAAAAAATGTGATTAAATCAAACAAAAGTCCATCTTACCAGAAACCATTTTTTTTTCTTCCATGAAAGCTAATTTATGCTCAGTGTATTGAGGGCTGTTTAAGTTATACCTAAAGCAAAGCAAGCCAGCAGTGGAGAAGCCTGTTTTGACAGAAGGATCATATATTAATCTGTTCTGACCCAAACTGAAGCGCTATAGAAAGCTCTGTCCATATTAAAATATCAAGGATATGGCTCAGAAAAACGTCTCCTGTTATAAGGTATAGATAAATTCTTATGAGATTACCAAAATTTGTAATAGATTTCAGTAGGATTACTCAATGCTGACAGGCTTTAAACAAATGCATCTTGAGAAGGATGCTATAAAACAATACTTTAAAAGAATCTGAAAGCTCACTTCAGAGCAACAAGTATTTCAAGTGCTGTTATGGTCTGAAAAGTGACTTCAACAGAATTCAGTGTAGTAAATCTCTAATCTGTGAACAATGCAGTTATAGGTATCCTTGTTATGTTTAAAATACATTTCACTGCTTTTGGTAGTGCTGTAGCACAGAGGAGCCATTGAGGTGAAGCTGAATTGATCGAGATCCCAAAGACTAAACCAAGCCTGAAGTTCAGCTTGCTTATATAAACAAGCTGCAGGTTAAAGCCTATCTGTTTAATGCCATTTTTTGCTTCCAACTGATTGATGGTACTTCCTGGACTGTAATGTATTTACTACTTTTTAATTTTTCCAAGCTTTCCAGAGGCCTTTAATTCTTCTGAAGAAATAGAAAGGCAGCTAAAAACTGGGGATGGGGTGGTGCTTGAGTGGCAGGAACTCTTTTTTACTGATGCAGAACACTAAGGTGGAGCTGTGTGGCATTGAAACCTGGTAACACAGCAAGAGAAGGAGAACATCTGGGGCAGGGGCCTGCTTAAGTTGCCATTCAACGCTCAGGAAACTCTACCCTCCTGAATGTAAACCTATTTCCAGAAGGTTTGCTTGCTTTTATGACGTATTTTCAGAACTGTGAACTAGAAAGAGAAAATGCTAACAACCACCAGTGTTCAGTCTTTTTTCCCCACAAACCTATCAGTATTGCATATCCTTTCAAGTACTGTTTTTTTTTTTTAAAAAGAGATTCTGTGACATTTAAAGACTGTTTGTGTACGTTTTTCTGGTTTCTATACGTATTTTCACTGGAATTATTCTCTTTGGGCTAGACATGTTTGCTCACTGGAAATTCAGAGGAGCATTTCATTGCAAGATTTTTTTCAAGATTAAAAGTAAAACAAGTATTATTGTAATTTGTGAGTGCAACTGGCTATGACAGGTTACTGTAAGTAAAGCCCTTTTTTTAAATTTCAGACTTATCTCTACAATCATATTTTAATAATGTGCTTTGGTTTGCCAAATAATGCATTTGCCACACACTTTAATGAGGTTCCCTGAAGATATTAAGGCTGTCTTAATACTCTTGTGAACCAAGCTCACATAAAGGATGGGATTTTTGAAGAAATAACATTTTTCAGCAGTTGTAAATAAAATACTTCGAGCTGTTTATTAAACAGCCACTGTTTGCAACGTGTCAAATATGGCAGAAACCGTACTATAATTTTCAAGGATGGATATAGTCCTTGTATAATGCTGCAGTTGCACTTCCCAGCTGCCTGGCAGCATCACAGGCTGTAATATTGGCAGATGTACACGATGTGAAAGAGATTAAGCCTTAAAGATGAAACTTTTTTGGTTGCTGCTATAGAGTAGGACTTGCTTTTACTTATCTGCTCGTGAGACACATGAACACAGAATGTTTCTTAGTATGCAGACTTTGTCACAGATATTTAGGTCTCAATGGTGAACAATCTCAGTAATGTTCGGGGACTCCCACTCTTTTCCCCAAATCTTTTCACAATGTAAAGATGTCCAAATATATTGTGGATGTAAACAGTATTAAAACCTACAGGCTTTGGTTTTTTCTCCATGAAATATTTACCTAAGTTTTTAATATTTAATGATAGAATATGATGTTGAAGCAAGACCTACCTGTTTTAACAAAGTAACCAAGTGTTTTTCTTGTTGGGTGCCTCAGTTTTGTGTTGAAATTGTGGCATTGTAACTGTGAGTGTGTCATGAGTATCTTGGAAAGCTTCTTAGGTTGCTTACAAGTTAACAAGCGCTGTCTTGGAGGACAGTCACTGCTACTTGTAGTGGGATACTTCATGGAGTAACCATGGAGATACTCAGGTAACACGGCAATTACACGGGACAGGTCAGAAATTATGTACTAGGTAATCTCAAACTATTAACCTCCTGTTGTCATCTTAATTTCCTGAATGCAAATATCTGGAGCCTTTATTTTAGAGCAACACTTCTAACTCTTTTTTACTTCTCAAAATATATTGACAAATATATATTCCATTAGCACTCAAAGTTATCTTCAAAAGAAACAAGGATGCTCTTTAGCTTCCAGAGGCATGCTGTTATGGGTTGTAAGATTCATTTGAAATGTTAAAAATCCATTCTGTTAAATGCTGCTTATGAACTGACAAAGACTGAGTTTGGTTTCTTCTGCTGCTTAAGACAAACAAAGCCAAGGTGACAGGCCATTAATCATGAGATGTCAATGCAACTGCTTTTTTCAGACCATGTTGTCACTGCTCCTTTAGAAATGGGATGTAAAGCCTACAATTAGCATGTCTTCATTAGATTCTGACCTTGAAAGTTAAAAGGTATTTTGCTCTTGCTAGTAGTTTACTTTAAATTAAAATTAATCATCTCAGTAGCAGTTATTTTTACTTCAAAACTTCCCCAGCTGAAGAGCTCAGCATTGCAACTACAGTTTCAAATAATATTCCTTTGGTGTCTAGATGAACATAATTGAGTTGATAAACCATTTTCCCCCCCAGAATTCAACTAGTTATTAGGGTTGGTAGTTCCATAATTGTTAGCTAAAACCAACCTTTAAAAGTAGTTACCTGATACGTTCCAAGATTTTGTATTGACTCGATTTTTTTTTTCTGCTAACATTTACAAGAATATGGTAACGCTGCAGCGCAAAACCAACCAGGGCTGCCAGCCTAGCCTGGCTGCATTGTGACTCTAATAGGAGCTACCTAAGGCCTTTAGATGCCACTGGGGAGATTCCTTTTATTAGGAAAAAAAAAAATCATTTTAGAGTGATCAGGCATTCGAATAGGCTGCGAAGGGACGTGGTGGAGTCACCATCTCTGGAAGTGTTCAAGAGGCGTCTGGATTTGGCACTGGGTGCTACGGTTTAGCGGTTTAGTGGCCTCAGTGGTAGTGCTGGCTGCACAGTTGGACTGGATCATCTTAAAGGTCTTTCCCGGCCTTGATGATTCTGATTCTACTCCATGTGCGTGACCCCGGTTTTCATGGGAGGGCAGCAGAGCAGCGCTCTGAGGCGAGCGGGAAGGACGGGGCTGCTTTCCCACGCCAGGAGGGCCGGGTTTGGCTCCCGGCGCTGGCGCCGGGCCCGGCGGGGCCGAGGGCACGGGCCGGGCCCCTCAGCACAGCCCGGTGCTCCTCGCTCCCCGCGCCGGCCGCTCAACGCCGCTCCCGGATCCGCCTTCTCGCGGCGCCGTGCGGCTGCTGCCCGGGCAGGGGCCGAGGTGGGCACCGGGCGGGCGCCTCCATGGCTCCCTGCAGGGGCTGGGCGGTCACACGCGTTTATTTCCAACCGCTCGGCTCTCGCAGCCTGCGGAGCTGCCCGGCGCTGCGCGGGTACTGGGGGCCGGCACCGCTCGGCTGCCGCCGCGGGTGCGGGCGGCGGGCGTGTGTGGGCTCCGCCCGCCCTTCCGCCGCGGCGCCCCGCCCCGTCCGCCGCCTCTGNACGGCCGCCTCCCCCGTGCTGCCCCGCGGCCTGCGCTACGGTGCGGGCGGGGCCGGGCGGCCGAGGGGGCTGCGGGCGGGCGCCGCTTCGGGCAGGCAACGCTTCCCTTCGCCGCTTCCCTGTCTCCCGCCTGGCGCCGAGGATGCGGGGTGCGGGGAAGGGGGGGTTACTTGGGGTGAGGGTTTATTTTTAGGAGCGAACGCCCCTCCCCGGGCGGGACGAGGCTGTTAGAGGCGCGGGTGGCGAGGGGGAAGCGGCGGCGCTGCTCCTCCGCGTTGCTGGAGCTGCTGGGCGGCTAATCCTAATCCTCATCCTCGGTGGTCTCTGACAGCTGTGCGGGCTCCCTGTGTGTGCGTGTGCTGCTCTGCGCTAGGCAGCCTAGACGGGGATTTTTTTGTTTTTATTTTGGTTTTTTTTTTTAATAATTTTTTCTTCTTTTAGCGTTGGTTTCTCTTGCAGATGTTGCTGCAGGTGGGGGCAAAGGGAGTACTGTGATTGCCTGGGATCTTGGGGCATTTCTCTCTTCACCTTTCCGCTCCCGCTCCAGCGCTGCTGTTGCTAAAGACTTTTGTAACTATCGACTCAAGTACAATTTCGATGGAAAATGAAGGTAAAGGTCTCATCAGAGTCACTGACTTCATTGGAGCTAAGAGGATTTTTGCATGCAATTTGGTGACAACTCCTACTGGTGCGTGTGTATGTTTTACAGTTCCAGGGGTTCGCAGGGTTGCTCTCGTGTGTTAATCTTGTGATAGGGATTTTGATCTGCATTTCGAGGTTTAAGATTTGTAGTATCATAGTTTTTCTTTATTTGTGCTGCTGCTTGTTGAACCAATTGTCAGACAGATTTTATTCTGTCTTGACACATATTCAAAGCATCTATTGTGTGTTTTAGTGCTCCATGTGTTTGGAATAAAATATTTTATTTAGACAGAAGCTTCTTAGCCTTACTTGCTTGGTATTTGCTTCGATTATATGATTCTCTAAAATTTGTATTTCAGGGGTAAAATTGAGAAGCATTAGTTGTATTTTACTTTGAAATATTTTGCGTATTTATATGTTCTTGAAAATGACTTAAATTTGCTCTTTTGGATAGTATTTAATTAAAAAGTGACACTGAAGTTGTGAGTGCTGAAAGAAGGTGCTCTATTATGCTTTCTCCTTCTTGTCTAGTTTGGAAATTACTTAACCTGGGGAATTATTTCACTTTTTTCCTGTTGGTCTTCAGTTTGTGCTCTGGGAACCTTGAAAGCCCCTTTACATTGTGACAGTGACTGTGAACTTCATACTTGATACTTTTTTGTTTGTTTGTTTGTTTGTTTCTCTTCCTGTTCGACTCTGTATGTTGAAAATCCCTGAAATTTATTATTTTTATTATTATATATTTAAGAAAAGAACCACTGATACCCCCACGCCCCTCTTTATGCCATCAGTATTCTTTGAAAGTGGGTGGTGGTTTAAGTGGCTACTGGATTTCCTTTGCTATAGGTTGTTACATGACATGTTAGGTGCTCCTTTTCCTTCCCCCCCCCGTCTGAAAAGAGGAGTATTTTTTTAATTGTTTGACTTGAATGAAGAACTGAATTGAGATTGAGGGGTAGACCTAAGTTATTTTTTTTTGGTTGGATATGTTTCTGTTTTGAAATATTGTTGTCGTGGATGATGGAAAGTTGTGCTCCTTGTGAAGTCCAACCCATACTGAAAACTATGTAGCTTGTTGTCATCTGGCATTTCAGGACTTTCTTCTAAATTTAAAATCATGTTAGAATATTTTAAATTGTGTTGATCATGGCCTTCAGCTGGATATTTGTAGAGAAGAGCACGGACCTTGTTAGGTAGCAGGAATTTTGAAATGCACAGAGCACCTCTAGAAGATTGGTCTTTGTTTTTAGAGGCTGGATAGCTGACAGAAGTGGGGTCAGTGCCTTTGCATTGCAGTCACTGTTGCAAGTAAAAGGGTTTTGAATGGGCAACGCCCAGGAGCAGGGGAAGGCAAGCAGAGATGATACCACGGAATAGAATTACACTTAAGGGAAAAAAAAGTATCCGTGTGCCAAAATCCAAATGGCAGAAAGATTTTTAATGCCTTACAGTTCTGCTACCAAATAAATAGTATATCATAGATGTAGTGTACAGTCGAGTTGTGTGTGATAGTGTGGCTCTGTTCTACCAAATGCACAAAGATGGCATTTTTATGGAATAAATAAACTATGCACAAAAATTAGTAATATTTGTATGATAGAAATAATATTAAAAAAGCTTTAGCTAAGAGAAAATACTTTAAAATATGATCAGATGCGTATTTCAAAGGCAGAAATAAAGGCTGTGGTTTATTGAGGGTTTTCAAAATGGGATAAGCTTATGGGGCTAGGAGAAAATGATGTATGATAAAAAGACTGAAGTGGTTCTCTGAACACATGAATTACTTCTTCTCCACTATTTCTGCTCTCATATCCCTCCATCTCATAATTAATTGAGTCTCCAGATGGGCATGGATATTTACAACTTGGTACTGTCTGTTTTGGTGTTCTTGGTATTTCTGAGCTCTTCTTTTTCTATCAGTGTGGCATTTTGAGGCAGCTAGACACCAACAGCTTTTGTATTGGAACTTTTCAGCACTCTTGATGTTCCTTAATGTAATTTTTTTCCTGGTGACAGCTGAATAATCTTTGTAATCTTGTAGAACAAAGATTGCATTTAGAATATTTTTAAGCTTTTTTTCTTTTCCTCAAGTATGTGTTTGGAAAGTCTCTTAGGTTTGGCTATTGAGCAAGAGATGGCAGATTGTGGGGTTTTTTTTCCCTCCTGTATTTGAATGAATATTGAATATGGGGAAGTGATGAGATGGTTTTTCTGTGTTAATTCAGTACTCATAAGCAGTATTCTGTGTTTATGTCCAGGAGACTTTGTGGTTCCTGTTTCTTGTGTTGGGTTGGTTGAACTTCTGCAAAAATTCATGTTTCTCATGATAATGAGGAAGAGAAAATTTCCCATCATAGAAAGACTTCTGCTTGATTGTAAAGCTATGATTTAGAGGAATGATGTTTGTATTTCCATTTGGAAAGATGGGATTTTGTGACTTCTTAAGAGCTTTTTCTTAAACTGTAAGCAGTTAAGGAAATCTTGCATAGACAAAACATGATTTTGTAATTTTTGGTTCTCTCCATTGGTACCTCTGGGCTATTAGAAGTAATTTTCTGCAGTGTAGTCTTAAATTTTTTTCTTCCTCTTATCAGCATATTTTAGATTGTCACTTGGGCTGTTTGCTTGAATGAGGATTGTCTTGTAGAAGTCTGCCTTTTAGTAGAAAAATAAAGGCCACAGTTTAGGTTTCATGGATTTTGAGCTTCTTTGAGGTCAGACTGTGACCACAAATACAAATTATTAAATAGAAGTACTGTTTTGTTATGAAGGCCTTAGGTAGTATTTGTTTTTATATCATTAAGAGCTGAATGGGAGAGGTCAAAGTAACATTTTCCTGCAAAAAAGTTTTCCCAAAATCATATGGAAGGTTGGTACAAAAACTCAGACCAGACTTGCTGCATGTAATAAAACATCTTGTGGTGATTCAGAAATCCTCCTTAATCCTCATTGTTTTGAGTCCTAGTTAATTTTAGCTAATCTTCAAAGATGATGGTCAGCTTCACCCTATAGTCTGTAGTAATTTCAGGATAATTTTGATGATTGGATGAATAGGGAGGTGTAAGTGAAGACTGTTTTATTTCTTAGAAATAGATACTTTAGTTCTTCATAAAATCCTGACAAATTAATAATTCTGTTTGTCTCATGCTTGAAGTGCAGTTGAATTTCCTAACGAGTTTCATGGGTGGTGGTTTTTGGTTTTGATGGTTTTTTTTAAATGGTGAAAATGGGTGTCGTTGCTAAACTATCAGATTGAAGATCAGTGAATAGATTTTGGGTTTTGAGTTTTAGCACCCTGGATTGGCTCATCATGGATTAGGCAGCCCTAAGTACCAAGGAAGGGGTGGAGCATGTGTACATGCGACAGACAGCAGAGGGGGGGGGGATGCCTGCGGCAGCAGTGGCTTGAAAACAAAT
Organism: Nicator chloris; assembly: GCA_013400495.1. NCBI lineage: Eukaryota > Metazoa > Chordata > Aves > Passeriformes > Pycnonotidae > Nicator > Nicator chloris. Next base: position 12,324 of record WAAE01021268.1, read on the forward strand.
TAAATGGTTCCAGAGTGGCATCATCAGTTGTTCATTAAGTAATATCCAAAATAATCAGATTGAAATTTGCGATAGAAAATATTGGAGTTTCTGAAATGGACTTGGTGTTACCACAACAGTTCAAGTTCCTTTTGTAATGTAGATGATTTCTTAACAAATTAGTAGGTGAAATAAGTAATTTGATGTTCATTGATTACAGTTTTTTTACTATCTACAGCTTGTAGAAAGCTAGAAACTAATACTTTACACTTAGGTTGGCAAAAGTTACGTCTTATGAACTTGGAGGTTAAGGTGAGAAAAGAGATTTTTTTTTTTTTTTTAAAGTTGGAGTCTTCACTCAAGACCAATTCTATTTCTATATTTAAACAGTACTTCGATAACTTAATAACTGCTAAGTTAATATAGCTCAGTCTTGCATTAGAAACATATATTTCCTTTTTAAATGAACAGTCAGAGTCATCTTTTAATGTTTGGTTGATGGAGCATTAGATAGTTTTAGCTTTTTCTTTCCCCTTTTTTCCCCCATGCAGATAACTTGGAAATGTTAGTTTGTAATAACCTAGAAGTGTTTTAACATGGTGTCAGTTTGAGTTCAGGTGGTGCAGAATGTATGTTTAGTTATTTTGCTCCCTCTGTAACTTCTTTACTTGGAGAGTCTATGACATAATCTCCTGGTGAGGCAGGAGAAGCATTGCTGTAAAGAAAATGCAGACAAAATTCAACAAAGAGAAACAAAGGTTTTTGCTTGTGTTTTTGTGGTGAAGAGTGACAAATACACAGTGATTTTGGGCATCTTTGGGTGCTTTTCTGCAGGACTGAATAAAAGGATCTCCTTACTGTTGAAAAAAGATCTTGCTTCTGAGCTATGTTCCTGCACTAGTGATGTGTTGACTCTCATGGTTGTTGAGTTTGTCTGGCTTGCAGGCTTGGCAGAAAGTTAGCCCAGCCCTTCCTTTCCCTTGCCCTTGTTGGGCAACTTTCTGTTGAGTTGGAAAATTGAATGGGTTCATCAAGTGTTCAGGTAATGTTGAAAAAGGTGAGGGACAGAGGAGTGAAACCTGTTAGCTTGACTCAGTTCCTTATGTAATCATGGCTTCTATTCAGTATCAATTCAGACCATGGTGGAGTTTTGCAAGAGTGGCATAAGTTAATAAATAAATTTTTAGTTGTGAGATCTGCTTTTGATATGTTGAAAGAGTTCAGATGATACCTAATTGACATTGGGTGATACAATTGACATTTGCAGTGTGGTTTGTAGAAGCTAGAAGGAATGATAAAGTTACAATGCAGAGAAGAGAGGGAAAATAAAATGCAGTAATCAAGGTATAAATTTGGGACAAGCATCTGTTTCTAGTTGTTTTATAAACATTCTGCTCTAAACAATTAGAAAGGATAAAATGGATAATGGGTTAACAGATGCCATCTACAGAATCTTTTACAAAGGCTTTTAAAATATTTGTAAACCATAAATTTTCTGCAGCACTTTTTTCTGTGTACATAATTCAGCAAAAAAAGCATTGTGAATACAGTGTTGGTGCTTTCTTGATACTAATCATAAGAAAATTTATTATCATAAATAGAGTAATTATGCAGGGAGTTATGTTTGCATTTAAATTGACACTGACTCTAGCTTGATCCTGAGAACTGTTGTAAACAGTAAGTTCAGTATTTTTTTACTTAGAAATTTAGTTTGTTGCTTTATGAAGAGACTGCATAGCTGTCAAAGATATAATCAGCCATGGGGTCTTGAAGCTTCATAATTTTAAATGAATACTGAGAGAATATTTTATGGGTGTTTTTGCTCAGTACCATTATATGGCAACTAAATTCTGCATGTCATGGATACATTAGTAGCATATCACAGGGTGATAAAGTTCTTCATTTTAGTGTTTGCCATTCAAGTGCCATCCTTGATTCAGAGAAGCTCAGCACTTCTGAGTGTTATGAGATACAAGCAGGCTGTTGGAGAGCAGCCATATGATCTTATTTCTAAGCTTAAATGTTCTCTTCTAGAAAGTCAGTGGCACTCTGGCAAGATGAATGACTGATGCTTAAACACAAAGTTTTTTGGCCTTTAACTTCCAAAGGGCTTCCCATGAATCAGGATTTAAGCTGAAGCAGGAGCTATTTAGAGTCAAATGAGCTATGGCCAGCAGTGCTCTTTTCCTTGGTCGATGAGTTTCTGAACTGATAAGCTTTCATCGAGGCACTAGCATTGATTTGATCATTTTAGTGTCTGCTTAGGATTGTTTATCTTTTTGTTCTTCTGATTAATAAGTAATGACAAGTGTAAGAAATGTCCAAGCAGACTTTTCCAGTGTTCAAGGAGTTATTTTGAACAGGAAGATTGAAAACTGAATATTTTGGCCAGGCAGCTGTAGGTGGGTCTGATGTGTTTGTCAATGCCTTCTTGGTAAAGCTGATGCCATCATCAGGCTTTCAGCAATGAGGCTTTAAACTCATCATAGTGCATCCTCCAGAGTATGCATAAATGCTCTAAATGGTAAATCTTTTGTAGAAATGAAATAGAAAATGTGTTTGGCATTCTTAAGTTTCCCCTGTATTTTACATTAAATAAGCTATAGGAAGAAAGTGGTATTGGAGATTTAGTTGGATTATTTTGCCGTTACTCTGACAGTCCACAGCACTGCAGTCAGGTTATGGTATGATTATTTTTGTCAAATGTTTTCTCTAGCTAGGGAGTGGGCAGTTGTCACTCAAAAGGTTTGCAAGATAACCACACAGTGTATACTATGATTACAGCAAACTGCCCATTTTTACTCTTTGCTGCTAGCCGCAGCTGAACTAGATGTCCTAATTTCTGTTTTTTAAATTAAAGAAGACATGGGGAAACATCCTGAAAGAGTAAAATGTATTCCAGTTGTAGAACTGTGTTTCTCAGAGAGTGTTCTTGGAAAGTATTTTTAGGACTGGAAAATAGTTCTTGAGCTTTATAGACTATTGTAGAGTTAATAAATTGGATGTTAAATGGAGCATCTTAGTCTTTATTACACTGCCTGAAGTAGATGGGGTTGGGGATAGGTCGCTTAAATATTTTACGATTTTTAAGGTAGGACAAACCTTGAGATTTGAAGTGGTCAGTGCCAGTATTCGATTTCCGTGTCTTATTTGATCAGAAATGCCAAAGTGTTGTGTGTCAGAGAGTATGGTTCTGTGTCATGGTGGTTTTGTGGCCATAGTGAAATTCCTAAGCACTGCTGAAGTGGTACTGGAATATGAGGCAGGGTTTTTTTCAGGCTTACAGAGCAGATTGTTCTCATAATTTGGGATTTATATTTCTTTGGTTAATGGGTGGTGTCTTGCCCTTTTTCTATTAAGTATTATGAAATGACACACAATAGCAAGAGGCTGAAACTGTGACCTCCCAAGATAAAATTACTCTTCAAGGAGAACTCATTAATACAAATTAGTGGTTTTCTTGCCTTCTGGCTTCTTTAGAGTCAGAACTTTTCTGTGTGAACTTCCTTTGATGTGGGGGCTGCTGGTAAATGTTTTACATAAAATACTGTTGAATAGGAACACATTTTTTTTGACTGTTAGAATACAGGGTTACTGCAGCTGTTTCCCTAGAAGTGAAAAATCATCACACTTTTCCAGAGGAGTACATTTAAAAAAAGGTAGTAGACAGTAACTTCAAAGCCTTCAAAAAGTATTTGTTTTTCTGAGCAAACAGTGCCTGGTAGAAAACAAGAGGCTCATTAGTTTGCAGACTTCAATCTTTTGTGGGTTTGGAAGGGACAGCTCTTTGCAGTGACAAGTAAAATACTCTTTTTGCAAATTGGTCGTGGGTGTTTGTGTTGAGTAAGTGTTGGCCCTTCTTGTTCTAAAAGCCTTATTTCCCACAGAGGTATGTGTCAGAGGTTAATGCTGTCTGACCATGTTCTTTTAGATAACCCACATAAGGAGAGTACAGCATTGAATATTAGGACAACAAAACTGGTGAAGGTCTGAAGCACAAGTCCTATGAGGAGCAGCTGAGGGAGCTGGTGTTTAGCCTGGAGAAAAGGATGCTCAGGGGAGACCTTATTGCCCTCTAGAACTACCTGAATGGAGAGTGTAGCCAGGTGTGGGTCGGTCTCTTCTCGTAGGCAACTTGTGACAGGACAAGAGGACATGGCCTCAAGTAGTGCCCAGGTGACGTTCAGGTTGGACATTAGAAGGAATTTCTTCACAGAAAGGGTGATGATTATACATTGGAATGGGCTGCGCAGGGAGGTGGTGGAGTTACCGTCCCTGGAGGTGTTTAAGGAAAGACTGGATGTGGCACTCAGTGCCATGGTCTAGTCACCGTGGTGGTGTTTGGGCATAGGTTGGGCCCTGATCTCAGAGGTCTTTTCCAGCCTAATTGATTCTGTGGTATCAAATCTGTGTGCTTGAAAATACTTGGTGTTATGTGGGTTTTTTGATTTAGCAGAAGGACACATTCATATTATGTTTTCAGTATATTTGGTAAGTGTAGTTTGTAATTAGCAAAATGTAGAAATTTCAATACGCAGTTCAATCACAATACCAGTGTGGTTCCCATTTCCTGTCTCTGAAATATCTGCACCGTTGTCATGCTGGACATCCCTCATTGCCAGAAAGGATCATGTGAGTTGAGACCCCATATGGTGCTCCTGAAATTTTGTCAGTGGTTCAGCGCATGTGGTCACTGAGCAACGTGAGCCTGACCAGTGTGGAGGGGAAGCAAACTCAGACATTAGAATTCTTTTGATGAAATCAGGGGGAAACATTCACACCACCAGTTGATCCACTCAGCTGACTGAGGTGTCCCACTGTGTAGAGGTCAAGTCAGCCTCTTTGCAACATCTGTGGTTTGTCCCACCCTGTGTAATTTCCTGAGCTTCATGGGTGCTTCACCCTTGCTCATCTCCTCCTAAAACCTGGTACAGGGCTTTATTGGTCAGTATTTATCATATCTAAATTTATGGGAGTTTGAGGCTCATTTGAGAAGTTGCTAGTTGCTAGTCAATCACAGTTGATCTTTGTGATTTAATCACATATAAAGTACGAACAACTATAGCAGTGCAGTCTGTAAAGATAAAGCCATTCCAGTTTTATGCACATGATTGAAATATAGATAATTAGTTCAAAAGCCAAGAATAAGACAGTAAAAATCAGAGTTTATTTAAGGTAAATTTGTAGCTTGACTGCATTTACAGTTTCTGAACTTTATTAAGTCTCTATTTGCCACACTCAGCTGCTTCTGCCTGCTTCTTCTGCTAGCATAACTGGTTAATTTCTCTGGAGATTTAATTCCTGTTGAAATCTGGTGGAATCTCACAGAAAAAATCATGTCATAGTCACAACCGTGTTGAGTATTGCTGGTTTCAGAATGATCTGAGGGTTCTTTGTGTGCTCCTGCCTGCCTTACCTCCACTTTTGAAATCTTGCTATTGCTTCAGGGGTTTGCTTCTAGCTGTACAGTTGGTCTAGGATTTACTGTAACTATTAAGTGTGCCTAATGCTTTTTTGTGTGTGTACTTGGCTTTTTGTGTCTTGTCATCACTTGGCCATGGTTCTGTGGCTGGGACTTGTACTGAGGTTCCAGAAGCACTTTTCCCTTCTAGACAAAAGGGGGAGGGAAAGATGGCATAAACATCTAGTGAGATAGGTATTTTTAAGGTCATTGTTAGCCAGTGACTCTGTGGAATCACAGTTGTGATGCTGAGCAATGATCTATTGAAATAGAGAGCTTGGTGATGCTTAAGATAGATAAGATAGTTATGCTTTAAAAAGACAGTTAAAAATGTGCATCTCCAAAACCTCTAGCCACAATGTCCTAATCAGCAGGAGAGGATTTTGCAGTGATACTTCATATCTGATGGAACTGACAGGAAAAAGGGATTACTTATGTTCTGGGTAGTCCTTTCCTTAAGGATGCCTTTTGCAGCCAAGAGTCTTTGCCTAGTGAGAACTGTGTCCAGTCTGTGTACATCCACAGGGAGAGTCAGATCTCTGTGCCCTTTGACATCTAGTTGGGCTCTAGTTCTGTGTGTTTTCAGGATTCCAGACAGTGCAGAAGAGGTAAGCACTCGGTATATAAGTATCTTTGTGTATGCATTGGTGTCTGTGTTGCCCCTGTGCACCTGCTATCCTGGCTCTGAATTGCACAGGTTTGGAGAAGAACATACTTTTTAGGATCTGAGGTTTTTAAACCTTTCAGTGTATATCACATGTAGTTTGATCATATAGAAAATTCAGGAAATGGGAAGCTTGTACGTTGCAGTCTGGTGTTGAGTGAAATACCTTTTATTATGATGAACACTACTGGTTTTTTCTGTGTGGGGAAGGGAGATAAAAAATGAAACCTAATTCTTATGGCGGGTGAGGAAGTCTTTATTCTTTTGGGATCCCAGTAAAGAAAGGCATGAACCCTTGATAGGCAGATCACTACTAATAACTGAGAAAAGGCAATAGCAAGGTATGAAGTCATGTGTCCTTTCTGATGCTGGGAATCCTGAGATGATACAGCTTTGGAAGGATCTCTGGTCATGGCATGGCATGTTGTAGATCTTGTTTGCTAATTATTCATTAGTACTGTTATGGGGTTTTACTTACAGTACAGAGTCATCCATCACTGATAATCGGGTCTGGAATGTGAGCTTTGAAGTGTCCCATGGACAACATGCTCTAATATCCTTACCTCATTGATAAAACTGCAGTTCCTGAGCCAGGTGCATATAATATTTCAAGTGGGAAAGACAGCATACTGTGCACATACTTAAAATGAAATGCATCTTGATTAGTTACACATTGATTATGTGGACATTCATTAATTGGGCTATTGATTAGACACAGCATGACTCAGTAAGGATCACGTGGTATCCGCCGTAGTCACGTACCTGAATGTGGGTCACTGACTGCTCGCACAATAATAACCTTACAGGCAGATCATTACAAACAGGTTGAAAGGTCTTTGTAGTACTTGGATTGGCTTCAAAGGGGTTCAGTTTTACAGGGATTGATGGGACAGATTCAGACAGATTTAGTGAGCTGTTCAGATGGACCTGGAGACTCAGAAGGAATCTCCAAGAATCAGAATTTCTTTCAGTACCTCAACTTAAATGTCATTGTCTTGTGAACATCAGGGGTTTTTTTTCACTTTTGCTGTCCTCTATAGATTTGTTTCTCTACTACATTTGTATTTCATACTTGTAGGTCAGTTGAGTTGCTTTATGTAACATTTGCTAGGCTTTATATTAGCTAATTAGCCAAAGTGGTTTGGTCACCAGTTTGTCTAAAAATAGATGTTGCTATGAGAGTGTTCTAAATTTTTAGACTGCTCTCAGTGAATGTGGGTCCTTCCAGGTGCATTCTCTGAGCAAGAAGAGCTAAAATTCCCCTTAAAAATAATTATAAAAGTTTATTGGTGTCAGTGAGCCCTACTGGTGGATAATGGACTCATCCTGCTAAGCTGAGAAAAGCAGTGGTAGAGGTGAGCTGTTGGTACTTCATGTTGGCTCCTGTAGCCTATGAGGAAGAAGAAACAGTAACACATTGCTGTTAACTAGATTTTTCTTCAGAGAAAACAGAAGGAAACTCTAAGTTTCTGGGTAGTTTAAGCCTTCCAGACAAATTTGTATTAATTTTGATAAACATCCTTTGGTCACAGTTCCGTGGTCGTGTGATTGATGCATATTTCTTGGCCTAGAAATGATGGTGTGTACCTTGGAAGTGGTCCAAGAAAAGCCCTTCCTGAGGCAGTGATTTATTTTTGTTAGTTAGCATCCTGCTGCTTTGTTCCTTGATGGAATTAGCTGCAACTAGGGAATGGAAAGCTGTAGACATAGAAACTTCAGTGGTGATGTGTATGCTGCCTATCCAGTGCCTGACATTGGCCAGTATCATCTCTTAGCCCATATTGTCTTTATCCATAAAAAAACCCTGGCCTGCAATGAAATACTGAACTATTTTAAGGTACCAACCGATGAATGATGGAAAATTAATTGCAGCACAGGATGGAAAGAAATTTTGCGATATGTGGGTTGTCTCCTTTACCACAGAGCGCTGTGGTTCTTGGAGTAGCTTCTATTGGATACCTTAAAAGGTGTTGCAGAGGCCCAGATCTCTGGTGGGCAGCAGTGCAAAGGACTGGAGAGAGCACTTGCCAGCAGTATTGAAGAAGTAATTTTTCTAGTTATGTGGAAGTAAAAGATGCATAGTAAAAGCAAAATCATTTGCTTGAATACAGTTATTGTGGTCCAGCAGATAGCAAGCACAGCTGTTTTTCGGACCTAAATCTGTTGGTGTAACCCACTTTATATTTTGTGAGGGGAACAGTGATTGAATTTTCGTTGGCTAAGCAATTGAAATTTAATTTGTTGCAGTGTTAGATACTTGAAGCTGTTCTTTTTTTGAACTACAAGTGTAGTTTAATCTACAAAGATTGTAGAGGGTTTTTAGAAGTTAGACAAGGATTCATCCAGAATTACTGTACAATGTGTAATTCTGCTCTGGTGAAAGGAGCTGGTTATCAAAAGACTTTCTGAG